>JAZFAU010000444.1:0-144758 GCA_037178615.1 Dione vanillae | reverse complement strand
TATATAATTATAAAATATATAATATATATATAATATATATATATATATATATATATATATATATATATATATATATATATATATATATATATATATATATATATATATATATATATATATATATATATATATATATATATATATATATATATATATATATATATATATATATATATATATATATATATATATATATATATATATATATATATATATATAATATAATATATATATATATATATATATATATATATATATATATATATATATATATATATATATATATATATATATATAGACATTTTGAAACTCAAAAAAATAGAGGGTATTTAGTCAAAAACATACTGTTCTTTATTTTTGAGATATTATGCGGTAGAATTTAACCGTGTACTAATGATTTCAGCACGCCATTAATGTTGTTCTAGCGGTATTTAGTAAAATGTGGCAAGTAGGTACTTAGTTCTGGTACTCATAAATCAGTTGGAAAGTCGAGTTTATTTTTGATGTTTTTGCTGTGCTATTCGAAACTAAGCCTAAATTATAAATGTATATCAGACAATTCTGAGAAGTATTCGCGGGCTGAGGGTTACGTATTCCATATAGGTATCCCGCTAAATAAAATAATACTTATAAAATTACCAACTGAGAACCGTCGTCGCAGAGGCTATGCGTCTATCTGTAAGCGTGACGGTTTGTGAGTTCGATTATCATTCGAGGAAGATGGATTTTTCTATTTCCATTTTCTTCGCTCTAGAAATTAGGCAAAGCACGGCGTTGAGTTCCACCACTCAACACGTAATGCCTCGAAAAAGGCGGAAAGCAGGAAAACGGAGTAAGCGCTAAGCGGTGTATCTTAACACTAGGTACCTAGGGTTCCTGCAATTTACTCTGCCTACCCTGCCATGTGCGGGATAAAGGTACCCACTTTTTTTGTATAAAATAAGCAACTATAAACTAACAAGAGTTAACAATCTTAATTTTGCAGTAGCATGCGCACATTTAGTATCAAATGAAGTATAGAGTTGTATAGAAAATAATTGTTTCCTTAGTATATAAGTTCTAATATAACGTCTAACCTATCGTACCATAACATATTGACAAGTTCCATAACTTTAGGTCACCGAAAGTAAGACTTTTATATAAAATGCAAAAAATTATACAAAAGCGCTCATATCTTTTAATGAACTTAGCCGAAATAGTCGCTTGTTGAATTTTTTGAAATGGGTATATGATATTAATTTCAGCTTGATTCCATTTCCATTTTTTATTTTCGTCAAATCGCGTTTATTTTCAGTCAAATTACGATATATTAAAATGAAAATAAAAAATAAAAATAATCTTGACACACGGAGAAAACAAAGCTCAGTTTTATTATTTTTGTGGTATGATCCCCTAAAAATAATACGTTAACCCCTTAAAATAATTAATAAAAACATAGCCTTATTTTATTTCCTGCAAATAGCTGGAAAAATAATGGGAACCTAATGTTCAGACACTCTGTTCTCCACTTTCCGCCAAATTTTGAGACGTGTTACGTGTACGTTACGTGTTAAATACTGGAAATCGACGGTTCGCTTACGTTACAACGTTATCTTTTTATCAAAGCAAGGAAATGGAATAGCTTATTTTTTCCTCATTGGAATCAAATCCGCAGTCGTCTCGTTAACAGTTAGATGCTGCGCTGTGCCACGATGGTTTCTGACGACCTGAATTTAATGAAGCTGATATTTCATAAAACTTCCAACTAAGACCAAAATTTCAAACCTGTCACGAGCACTCATTTAGGAATTAATAAAAACGGGAAAACTAACGTCGACCCGACGGTTGGCGCATTTCATGGCTGTCTAGGGATCCAATTATATCTAACAAGTCGAAAAGGCATAAAAATGTCAACGAATCTAGAAATAATTAGGTTTACAAGATTTATTTAGAATATTTTTATATTTATTGTGTGAGAGTATCTACATGTAAGTTGCTGTTTTCCTGGTAAATTTATTATTTATATCTATGTACGTCGAGAACGACTTCAAATTTAATTTTTCTTTTCATTTTTAATTTATTTTGTGACTATATAAAAAGTTCAAGTTCTAAATTAAATCTGGCTTTAATTTATAAACAAATATGTTTTAATTAATGTACGTCACATGAGTAAAAATAAATGAATATTACATAAACAGAAAAAAAATATTATACATATGAAGTAAATAAGGAGGTTTTGTAGCTCTAATAATAATCTAGTTATATTTCTATATTTAAATTACGTTTACTACTTCGCTCTAGTAACAAAAGTTAGCAATATCTCAAAAGAGATTGGAATATGGAGAAATATTTTTACTCAGCAAGTGGAAAGAAATGTAAAGCTAAACTTTAGTTTAGGTTGGATAACTCTGTGTCGAAGATTCTGGCGGAAGATTACGTTAAGGCACAAGGTTGCTCTGGAGGCCATATTTTAAGAGGACGAGGCAAAAGAAGTATGTATTAGCGTTTGTTAACGCAAAAGTTCAAATTACGATATCTGTTATTAGGAAAGACTATGTATAAGTTTTTACTTCCTCGCTCTCTAAAGGGCGTATGCGAAAAATCGCAAACAACAGTTTAGTTTTAACAATAGATTTTGACTTACAATCAACAATCTACTTTTATACAATCTTTTGAATTCAATTGCTTTTGCTTTATCCTTTTAAAAGCCCACAGGATTTTATTCTTACTTTACCATTGCATATCGAGTTGGTTACTGACAGCTTGCAATTGCGTCGGATGCGACTTCTCTCTTAGAGATAAAAGTTTTTATATAATGGAATCAATTTGTAGATCTTTCGTGATTTAATGAGGATGACATTTTTATCTCATATTAAACATGATGAGAAAATGAATATATATTTATGCTGAAATTCTTTGCAGGTTTAATGGACTGTTTTAATTTGAGTAATTTTTAATTGAAATGTTTTAATATATCTGGTCTAAATAGAAATAATTTGAGGATAGTCGTGGCGCAGAGGCGTAGCGTCTGACTGTAAACGCTACAGTATATGGGTCCAGTTTCTACTCGGGGAGGATGGATTTTCTTATTTCCGTTATCTTCACTTTGGCAACTAAACAAAAGCACGGCGTTAAGTTCTGCCACTCAACACGCAATGCCGCGAAAAAAGTGGAAAGCCAGGAACGGAGTGTCTAATACTAAGTACTTGTGGCACTGCGGATCCGTCTGCATGCTCCCTTTCATGTGCGGGATAATGAAAGTAGAAATATTTTTTCCCTTTTTTCTATTTTTTTTAATTATTGATAAAGATTTATGGAAATCAATGAAAGACTATGACCGTAGATATTTTACTAGATTACTTAGTATGCCAGAACAATGAAAAAAAAATATAAAGAATCTAAGACAGTTTTAAACAAAAACCATTGTTTACCCTTTATACAATAATAATTTATTAATTATTCGTTTGGTTTAACAAAATTAGTTAAAAATTCAACTTAATTAAAATTAAAGGCGAAATCCATGACAGATGTTTCTCGGTTATGGAATATATTATTTGGATGTTTTATGAAAGCCATATAATTAATATCTTTTAGGGTAGCGAAATTGATTTTGGTTAATGAAAAGACAGTGAAGAAACTGGTCATTTTGTCGTTCATCCTGACATAATATTCTGGTTGATATTTTGTCGTTTATTCTGATATTATTACTACTATAAGTTTATTACGTTCTCAACAAATTCTGAAATATATATTTCGAAATATATATTTCGAACATGATTTAGTGGTAACTACTTCATTTGACACAGGAGGAAACCTCGGAGAACACAGTGTCAAAAATACTGGAAGAAGGTGTAGTAACAGTGAACGGGGCGAAAGAGAAATAATACAATCGTGAATTTTCAATTACAGAAAATTTATATTGCAAAAATAATCAAGTAACATCCATAAATACTGCAAGTCTTTTTTTTTAGCTTCACGCTTAATCCCGCACGTGGCAGGGTAGGCAGAGGGAACTGCAGGGACCGTGCGAACCTAGTGTTAAGACACTCCGTTGCTTAGTCCCAGCTTTCTCCGTCCCCGCTTTCCGCCTTTTTTTTCGAGGCATTGCGTGTTGAATGGCGGAACTCAACGCCGCGCTCTGCCTAGTTTGCCAGAGCGAAGAAAATGAAAATAGAAAAATCCATCTTCTCCGATTGGGGATCGAACCCAGAAACCATCGCGTTACAGGCACATGTTGCACCTCTGCGCCACGACGGTCTTTTTAAACTTTTTAATTGAATATAATATAATAATCAAAGACCTTATTAGACTTGGATCTTATTGTACTATTGACCTCAATATAGTAAATAGAAATTAAGTCGTTGCTTATTAATACGTGGTGAGTGAGACTTAACAACGCGCTTTGTCTTGTTACGAGAGCAAAAATTACAAAAATTATTTCCCCTCCTGCGGGAATTGAATCCTCAACCGTCACGTTTTCAAGAGAACGCTTTCCTTCTGGACTACAGCTTCTTGCTAACAAAATGTAGCCGACATATAACAATGTTGTCTTGTTGAAAATTGTTGTCTTGTTGGGTTTCATGAAAATGTTTGTCAAAATATCATGACAAATATGGAATTAGTAACCCTTTCACTGAAGCGTTATTGTTGTAAAGACCAATTGAAATCAGACCAACTGAACAATGGATATTGTTTCGGTAAATAAAATGTTTCATTTTATTTTATTTATGAGGATTGTTTAAAAAATCATTTTATTTTATCACAAAATTAATTTGAGGACCGTCGTGATGCAGAGGTGTAAGCGTCTGTCTGTAAACGCGACGGTTTCTGGGTTCGATTCCCACTCGAGTAAGATGGATTTTTCTATTTTCTTTTTCTTCGCTCTGGCAACTAGGCAAAGCGCGGCGTTGAGTTTCGCTACTCAACACGCAATGCTTCGAAAAAGGCGGAAAGCGGGGACGAAAAAAAGCAGGGACTAAGCAACGGAATGTCTTAACACTAGGTTCGTATGGTTCCTGCAGTTCCCTCTGCCTACCCTGCTATATGCGGGATAAAGCGTGAAACTATAAAAAAAAAGGAAAAAAAATATTTTGAGCTAGTGGCGCAGAGGCGTAAGTGTCTGTCTGCCTGTAAACGCGACGGTTTGATAGTTCGATTCCCATTCGAGGAAAATGGATTTTTCTATTTCCATTTTCTTCACTTTGGAAACTACGCAAAGCACGACTTGGAGTTCCGCCACTCAACATGCAATGGGAAAGCAGGGGCTAAGCAAAGGAGTATCTTAACAATAGGTTCATATAGTTCTTGCAGTTACCTCTGCGTACCCTGCAATATGCGAGATAAAGCGTTAAGCTAAAAAAATAATTTGACAAGAAGTGAATATGCTTTTGCTGGTGTATTATATACGAGTATATATACTAGTACAGCTTGCAACGTTGTTCGCGTCGAATATATGATTTTGGGTCTTTTTATAATAATAATAATGACGGTGTTGAGTTCCGCCACTGAACAAGCAATGTTTCGATAACGGAATGAAGTGTCTTAACACTGTGCGAGAAAAATTGTGAAGCTTATTTTTGTTTTTAGTAATAATGATAATAATAACTATTTATTGCACTCCCAGGTGTTCAGGTACTTAGGTAATAAAGTAGCCATCTCAGCCAGTCAACCTATGGACAAAAGGAATAACAAAGAAAAATAAAATAGTTACATCATATTTATTGTTTTTTGCCATTGTAAGGTTATACGAATTATACAAAATTACCGTCGACTTGTTTGATCCCGAGAAAAATTACTTATACTGTTATTTCCACTTACTTACTAGTTAATTTTCCAACTTATTAATTTCTTCTTCACAATAAAGACATAAATTCCATTATATATAGAAATAACATGCTTTATACTAGTTGATGCCATCAACTTTGTTATCGCGGACGTTTTGATTATTGCCATCCAACTTCTATTTACCAATATGTCGTAATCGAAAATTGGGTCAGATCTGTATTTACCCTAAAATTTAATTGTTTTTGATATTACCTAGGATATTTTCATAAATTTTATGAGATTAGCTGTGTAAAAAAATTCATCTAACAAACGAATAAATAAGTGAGCCGATGATACAAGAGTGAAGATAGTAATTTAAATATAATAACTTCTAAAAGAAAAAATAATACGTTATTTTGTTAGCTTCACGCTGTATCCCGTGTATAGTAGGGCAGAGGCAACCATATGAACCATGGAAACTTAGTTTTAACACACGACGTCTTCCGCTTTCTCCGCTTTCCGCCTTTTGGTATTGCGTGTTGAGTGGCGAAGCGAAGAAAATGGAAATTAAATAAGCCTTCCTCGAGTGGAAATCGAACCCACGAATCTTCACAATCTTCTTTTTTTATTGCTTATAGATTGGCTGATCTAGTGTGGCTCTATATTGGATGTTACTTTTTGTATATCAATAAAAAAGCTTATAATATTGAATTACTTATGATGTGGCATTCTTCAATATTTCTTATGGCTTAGCAAAATCGATTATAGGTTAGATCTTGCCTCATAACTTTAAATAAAAATTTATATAACATATCTGTCAAAGAGATCCGAAGATATGTTTAGACAAACAGACGAAAAAAATCACAGACTTTTTATAGCATACGATCTATATTTTTACCGTTTTCTGTATATATTTCTTATTGACGTGACAAGGTCTTAAATTAGGTTGTGCGGCTCGGAGTCAAATATGAAAATGGTAACGTAACGATGTGTCAACTGTCACCGAACTATGATCGGTCCGCCGCGCGTATCACTTGACACATGTACAATGTTTTAGTAAACAAAATATATTTTCTATAGTTAAAATTTGTGCAATTTATATTATAATTATTATTCATATCAATAAATATTCTACCGAGAAAAAGACGTTGTCACGTAAAATTTTCGCCCGTAAAACCCACTTTACAGGCAACCATTTTTTATTTTATTATATTAAAAATTTAGTACATTCATAAACGAAAACCGCTGTCGAATTTCAATCTACCTTCATGTAAATTATAAAAATTATCAACTAACAGTCCATATTTGATATTTGGTGCGTTTCGAACGTTTTACCTTGCAATTAACTCTTTAATAATCGTGTACATTATGTGTTTTTGGTTGTCTTTTTAACCATAATGTGTTTTAATATAGTGCTTTACATTATATATGTTTATATTATATGTACTTTGAAGTGGTGTTGGTTGGTGCTAATCGTGAGTAGATTTTTATTTTCATTTTATTAATTGTAAGGTAAATTAACCACTTGTGTATATTTCATACCTAAATATTTGACATTTATTCATTGAAATAAAAATATATAGTTTCGTTTGTACTAAAACTGAGAATGTGTGCGAAAAATTCGGTATGTAAGAGAGAAATGTGATACGTAATGTACAGAAACGTGATTAAACTTATTTTCTACTAACGCAGTTCTATACAGATAAACCAGTAAAATGGTGTTATGTCATTTAATTTTAATACTTATTCTTATCTCTTTATTAATATTACAAATTTATTCGCTATATATATATATATATATATATATATATATATATATATATATATATATATATATATATATATATATATATATATATATATATATATATATATATATATATATATATATATATATATATATATATATATATATATATATATATATATATATATATATATATATATATATATATATATATATATATATATATGTATATATATATATATATATATATATATATATATATATATATATGTATATATATATATATATATATATATATATATATATATATATATATATATATATATATATATATATATATATATATATATATATATATATATATATATATACACACACAAAAATCTATAATATGTACCATATATTATAGATTATTGTCTAGGATACCTTAAAAAGTACTGAAAACATATAAAAATATAGATATTATTTTTAAACTAAGGACAATTTGAAACATAATTTGACCTAATTTTCTTCAACCTATTGATTTTGAAAAATAGAACACCTGAGCTTCAACCATAATAGATGAAAGGACTCATAAAAAAAATGTAAGAGCTTAGCAAAAAACGTTGAGGATGATGAGCACTATTCGGTGACATAAAAACCAAAGATATGGAATATCTGATGACAGCGTATCTTAGTAGTAAGCCCTAGATAGATAAATACTCGAAGAGGGCGCGGGTTCAATTCCTGGTGCTTTCATACTTAAGAAAAATAAATGAATTTTAGAACAATATATACACATTGTAACACGGCAATATCGTCCACGTAAACACACGTAACTAAACCACGCCCACATAATATCCAATTTTGTATCGGAATTTGAACTGAAATTACTTTTGTTCGCATCACATTTTATTGGCACTGAACAGATAAATAGACCAGCGTTATAAAATATACGGATGCGGACGAACGAACTGGTCGTTAACAAAATGTAGGCGATATCATTCGTTCGAAGTGAGTAAAAGATTTTGTAGCGGACGTAAATTTACGGCCACTCCACACTTTCGTGTTACGCATAAAATTTGTCACGTGTTAACGGAATAATTGTTTGAGTGACGTCCTTTTTTGTGTTGCACGAATTTTACATAGTATACGAAATAGTGAGAGGAAATAAAGTTATATTTGGTTATATTTTTTATTTAAGTGCCCCTAAAACGTTAATAAGTAATGTATAAAAATAATCTGTATGTCTCTGTATATTCGAGCTAATCTTTGGAATAGCTGCTCACATTTTGATGGCACTATCATTAGAATATAGAGATTGTGATATAATATGCAAT
Source organism: Dione vanillae (assembly GCA_037178615.1). NCBI lineage: Eukaryota > Metazoa > Arthropoda > Insecta > Lepidoptera > Nymphalidae > Dione > Dione vanillae. The sequence goes on along the minus strand of JAZFAU010000444.1, from coordinate 135,950 downwards.
AAACCTTTCATCTTAAAATACCTGTGGTTGGGGATTGACGCTAAAAACACCGCATAATATATATAATATATTAAAATAAATCGGAGAAAATCGATTAAGTGGGCAATGCCGCGATCAGGACGCCAGTTAAAAATATAAATATTCAAGTAGTAATATGTTTAGATAGAGCCTTAATTTGTGTGTAATTAAGATTTAATCCTCCAGTTTTGGAGAAGATGAAGTAGAAAATATAGTAACTCGTAATTACAATTCCATTAATGTGACTCAAATTTATCACATTAGAACACTTAAATTCATAAAAATCATATATTTTATACATTCCATCAAAATTAATCTATTTTTCTCTAAAAAGAACGATTACTTCATATGCAATTATAGAAGATTATTATATTTTTATTGAATTTCCAATTTATATTTTTTTAGCTTCACGCTTTATCCCGCACATGGCAGGGTAGGCAGAGGGAACTGCAGGGACTGTGGGAACCTAGTGTTAAGATACTCTATTGCTTAGTCCCTGCTTTCTCCGTCCCCGCTTTCCGCCTTTTTCGAGGCATTGTGTGTTGAGTGGCGGAACTCAACGCCGCGCTTTGCCTAGTTTGCCAGAGCGAAGAAAATGGAAATAGAAAAATCCATCTTCTCCGACTGGGGATCGAACCCAGAAACCGTCGCGTTACAGGCACATGTTGCGCCTCTGCGCCACGACGAATTTTCTAATTTTTAGTTGCAATCCTCTCCTATCCTCAGAAATATATTCAAACATATTGTTTCATAAACGCCCAACCTTACCCTGACCTCTAGACCACGATAATAAACCAAGCCACATAGATGTCACGCTATTTCCACGATAAAAATAAACGTCACATTCTGTTTAGTCTTTCACATAAAAATGTCTAAGAATTTCTGTATTTTTATTTTGCTTTATCAAATGAAACATATAAAAAAGGTTTTACATTCTTTATGGAAGGGATTGGTGACAAGATGTACTATACATAATTTATTTATTTATTTATTTATTTATTTATTTATTTATTTATTTATTTATTTAGGAACACCAACAGTACACATATGCAACAATTATATATAAATAAATAGTCAAAAGTATCAGGTCTTCATATGTACACCAATTACAGGTATTCACAACATTGTCTGAGAAGTTTTAAAACAACGATAACACCTTAATATAACTTAATTAAATTACTACTTTAAAAAAAAAAAAAAAAAAAAAAAAAGGCAACACTATATATATAAAGTTATGTAAACAACTACACATAAAATAAAAGTGAAATAGTTACAGTTTTAGAGAGTAATATTTATGCAGAGTATGTTTGAATTTAAAAAATGAATCATGAAACATGTCCAAATCTGTTATCTCTTTATTTAAGAAGTTATATAAGTTGCACATCCTAGCAAATGGAGAATGCGCACCTAGATTTGTACGAACTCTTGGATGGTAAAAAATTTTAGTAATGCGTTGACGAGGAAGTTTATTAGGTACTGAAATAGAAAGCTGAGCTAGTAGATGGCTGCTATCAATGTTACCATTTATGATATTGAACATAATGATCAAATCATGAATTGAACGTCGAGCATGCAGGTTCTTCATGCCAAAATGAATTAAACGTTGTTCGTACGGGCATCTGAATGATATTTTATGAGAATGAAATGCTAAGTAACGAGTAAACACTCGCTGGACATACATAATGATAAAGACTATATGTATATGTACTATGTTGTCATGATATTGTGGTAGCATTACTATATGGTATTGTAGGTAACGAGTTCGATACCTATAGGTGTCTAATGCCTAGGAGTCTATGTAATATTTTGTTTCTGGTTTATGGTTATATGTGGAATTCAGACAATTACATGTCAATACATATATGATGGAAAATGTAGAAAATATAATATATCATTATATGTACAAAATAATAATTTGTTAGCTTCACAGTTTATTCCGCTTATAACGGAAGAAAGAGCCACACAAACCTTGGGAACCTAGTGTTAAAACTTGCCCTCCCTGCTTTCCGCCTTTTCGAGGCATTGCGTGTTGTATGGTATTACTCAATACCCCGCTTGACTAGTTACCAGAGAAAAAGAAAATGGGAAATAAAAAATCCATTTTTTTTCATGTGGGAATCGAACCTACAAACCGTGGCGCTTACACACAGATACAAAGTCTCTGCGGGTTGATTTCCGCTAGATGGAAATATTATAATTATATTATTTCGATTTTTCCACTCTGGTGATTGTGGAAAAAGCTCGTATGTAAAAAACAACATAAAGTATCAAAATAAACGTAATCATTTTAATTCATATATCAATATTACTGTAACACAAATACATAATATATGTGAAACAAATTCATTACCAGAGCTAAGTTAATATTAACAATCGAACGCTAGACAAGTAAAATGCCAATAAAAGCTTCTATTAAAGATAATCCTTAAAGCAAGTCCTTGTCTTTGAATTCAGACAACACTCCTCACTCAAATCAAAATTCATTTACGTGAGAGGAAAGGCACATTTCGAATACTTAGACGTTCTAACCGTAAAAATACAGCTTTCTTATTTTATAGCAGCATTGGATCCATCTGTTTATTTATCGAAGTTTGAAATACAATACTACTTAGGTTATATTATTTGTAGCTGTCGCCAAATTTAACGTTAGGGCATTAATTTTTTTTAAGGTTGAGTGCTTGTGAGTAGTCAATGGAGTTATGATTTTGTAGCTTCACGTTTATTATCTGCATAGAGTAGGTAGAGTGAATCGCAGGAACCATAGGTATCTAGTGTTAAGACACACCGTTCACTGTTTTCCGCCTTTTTTGAGGCATTAAGTGTTGTGTAGAGGAGCTCAACGCCGCGTCTTGACTAGTTGCCAGAGTGAAGAAAATGGAAATAGAAAAATCCATCTTCCCCAAATGGGTATCAAACCCACAAACCATCGCGTTTATAGGCAGGCGCTACGCCTCTGCTAACGTTGAAAATAAATATAAAAAATTATTTCTGAATCTGTTTAAATATAATAGTTACTAGATAATGTTCAAAAAATAAATTCAAATACATATTCTAAATTGATTTAAACACAAAAATCCAAGTAAACGATGTAAATTGGCAGCATTATCGGAATGGACTAAAGCGAATTTATCACAGGCCCGAAATCGGCCATAGAAGGTATGCCCGCTGGAGCTAGACAAATGTCTGGTTGACGATACGTTCGGTACATTGGAATGATTGGAATCCGGCTATTTGTTATACTGCGTTGGGGGTCTAAGTGAAATATAATAGGAGTCATTTTGAAACCATTTGACGAAATGATTTAAGCTTTTTTTATGTCAAATTTTATAACAAAATGACTTAAAAAGCTTTTTATGTTAAAAAAGCTCGAAAGCTTTTATTGATTTCGGGGAAAATTGTATTTTACAATTTTGTGCTTTTATAATATTGCCATACATCTAAATTTTCGTTTTTATGTAAGGAACTTAGGGATAATATTATAGAGAGAAGAAACTGCTTAGCATTCCATGGATTCACCGTGCGGGTGCCGGGCCCATCGCGTTGTAGGAAGAGGAGCTCCGATCAGCGCTTGGGACTTGCGACCCAAGTGTAGGTTTAAAGGGGCCCCTTTTAAATGCATTAACGCTCACCTTCACTGTCCGAGCTCCTCCCACTACCTAACCAAATTCGAAAAGATTCTGCTAATGCCGCCTTTGAAGTACGTTCTAGAAATGTATTAGTAATAGTTCTAGACAGGCCGAGATCTTTTAGCAAGCTAAAGAGAGATTTCGCTGTTATACCTCTCGCTCCTACTTCTACCGCGTATGAATTTACTCTAAACCTATTCCTGGTCAGTTCGTTAGTAAGCTCGAAATATTTATTAAGTTTGAAGCTATGACTTTTAGGTATATTAGTCTCCCACGGAACTGTAAGTTCTACCAGTACTACGCGTTTTAGGTTTCGAGAATAAAGAAAAATATCAGGTCTGGATGACGAAACACCAATGTCCTCAGGGATTTTATACTGTTTCTCATACGTGTCCATCAAAAGAGTCCAATCAGGAGCTGGATCTAATATTGAGAAAGGTTTTTGCGTGTGTTTTTTAACAGAACCTTCTTTCACAAACTCTGTTGAACGTTTGCTGGTTGTAATGTTTCTCTGTGCTCTTGCTACTGAAAGACTAACGGCTTCACGTATAATTTCTAGTACCTTGTCATGGCGCCGCAAGTATTGACCACTTTCCAGGAGTACCCTACACCCCACCAGCATATGTTTAGCTGTCCCCACTGCCTCTTTACAGATGTAGCAAGATTTATCGGTAGCTTTACCCCATCTCACTAAATTACTTTGATCTGGAAGAGTCATTTGTAACGCATTCAGGTAGAATTTTAATAGTGCTGGAGACCAGTCATGAATTAGGGTGCGCCATTTTAAAGCTAAAGGGATACAAAATTCTCCCAGAGTTAGCCACTCGTTTTACATTTCTAACCCCATTGCGTGCATCTTATACCTATCATTCTCGTCTTGCCATATAAAAGATTTTATTATGTCCATATCTTGAACTTTCCTCTTTGATCCTAACCCTACTTTACTTGATTGTGCTCCTATCATAAATTGTTTATGGAACTTAAGTCTTGACTCGAGCTCTGGGACACTTCTGTCTTTTGGAAGTGAGGTAACAATCTCATCTCGTGATTTTCCCAGGATATGTGTTTTGGCAACTCTTAGATGTTTATAGAGCTCCGATGGTTTCTTTAATCTCAACCCAAAGTTATTTTTTTCCCTAAATAAGGTTGAGGTGTCTGCCGAATGCGCTAGCCCAAGCCAAAACTTCAGTATCTTTATGACGCTTGCATCTAACTTAGCCAAGAGGGTTTTATTAAAATCATATACGAGGAAAGGCCAATTCAGACGTGATGTTAGAAAATTGTCATATATCCAAACTTTTTTGACATTACTTATAGGTTGATGTTCTACCTTTTCAAGATCTGTCAAAAAGCTGTCGACTAGTACATCTAAAGATGGAGTACGGCCTTTATAATCTATTTTCTTGCCGAGAAATTTAAAAGGTGCCGCTTCGGAAACTATAGAAATGCTTTTACCATCTATTTTAAGTCCCGGATCGTATGAGGTATATTTAGTGTTTCGTCTACCCAGACATAAGCAGTGACACTTACTAGGTTTTGTCCTCATTCCCTTCGTCCACGTACAAAATTCTTCCACTTCATCCAATAGCAGCTGACATTGCTTTGGATTCCTAGTAAGTATCGCGAGATCGTCCGCAAAAGCAAGAATGGATTCTGTGTATTTATTGTTTAACTTAAACCGATAACCCCATTTTCTCTCATGTTTAATTAAATTATCTATTAAAATATTTATGACGATATTAAATATTATTGGGGATAAACAACAACCCTGGAAAAGACCTACTCTATAGCTTAAAGGTTTTGAATTACCGTTTTTTGAGGTTATAACGAATTTTAATTTTGAATAGTATGACGCGATTATGTTGCTTACTATTGTAGGAAAGTTGTACCATTTTAAAGCAAACATCAATAGATCGTGTTGTACTGATCCGAACGCGTTTTCTAAATCTATCCAACATACCGTAATTTGCCTCTCACACTTTCTGGCGTCTTTTAAGCTTTCGGTTAACAAAGTATTATGCTCCAGGCATCCAGAAATTCCAGGTAGGAAGCCTTTCTGGTAGTTCGGCCTGAAGTACCTATTGCTAATCATAAAATGGGTCATTTTCGTTTGAAATATTGAGAAAAAGATTTTAGACAAAGTATTCGTAAGAGCAATCGGCCTAGTATCCTTTTGATCTGTTACCCGGTCTTTTTTGGGAATGAGGACAAATATCGCTTCTCCAAATGACGTAGGTATTTGCTTTCTTGACCAGATTTTACCATATAAGTTGTGGAGGTGTTTACGAACAGATGAACATTTTTTGTAAACTATATAGGGGATACCATCAGGACCTGGAGCTGATTTAGATGGTTTCTTTTTGATTTGATTATTTATTTCCTCTAAAGTTGGTGGGTCAACTTGAAAGTCAACGTGAGGAATCTCAGGTCGTTGGTTGTTTGGCTCTATATATAGCCTTTCTATATTAGGCACTTCGTACGTGATTTTATAATGTTCATAAGTTGCCTCATCGGTCAAGAGAAGCTTACCTCTATCTTCCTTAAAAATGTTTTTAGAGTACTCAAAAGGATTTTTATCGAAAGCAACCTCGTGTTTTGCCCGATCAAAATTTGTATGACGTTCCGCGATCTGTATCGATATACCCTGAATTAATTTCAAGGTTGACCGTAGCGCCCTAGACAATTGGTGACTAAGATAATTATCGCCTAGAGCTTTGGCCGCACGAAGATTCTTTTTTAGCTCTCTTTTTTCCTCCTCATTTTCGACTTGAACGCGTTTTCTTTGTTTTTACGAGCGTAATGATTTGAAGGTGGATATATTTCGTTGAAATAGTCATAAATAGTTTTTTGGAAAGTCTCTACTTGCATGTCTAACTCCTGCTTCGAGCCCGGATGCTCTAACAGGACCGCTAATCGTTCGTCGTGTACTTTCCATGTCGATTGCTTTAAATTGGGAATGCTAAGACGTGTCCGGGTGGAAATGGACTCCTGATATTTTTCACTCAATGGCTCACCATGGGACATATGAGGGTCAACTCTATCCGCAGTGATAGTCGAAGAGCTTACCGACGATAGCCGTGCTTCAACACCATCATGTGTTTTAAGATGTTTATTATACCAGGCTCTTCTCTTGTAATTTTTCCCGCACGTGGGGCATTTCAAGTCCGTATTCGCGCCGCTTTCGTTGTTTGTTCCAACCGGTGGACAGATCTTCCGCCCCCCCTCTCGGACTGTCCCAGGGGTATTTTTCTTTTTTGGACTTTTAGCTTTTAAGATTTCCTGGGCTTGGCTTGCTAGGCCATTGCCCTCGGCTGTCTTTCCAACAGTCAACTGTCTTCCCAGCTGCCGGCTGTCTTTCCAGCAGTCAACTGTCTTTCCAGCGTCATCCCGTCTCTCCGGGTTGTCATTTTAAATGAGAAGAAACTGCTTAGCATTCCATGGATTCACCGTGCGGGTGCCGGGCCCATCGCGTTGTAGGAAGAGGAGCTCCGATCAGCGCTTGGGACTTGCGACCCAAGTGTAGGTTTAAAGGGGCCCCTTTAAAATGCATTAACGCTCACCTTCACTGTCCGAGCTATTATTAAATTAAGAATTTTGTAATAAATATCCGAGTATAATTGAGTTCCGCCACTCAACACGCAATGCCTCGAAAAAGGCGGAAAGTGGGGACGGAAAAAGCAGGAACTAAGCAACGGAGTGTCTTAACACTAGAACACTAGGTTAATATGGTTCCTGCAGTTCCCTCTGCCTACCTTGCAATATGCGGGATAAAGCGTGAAGCTAAAATATTTTTCAAATCTAACAAAATGTTCTTGACAGAGTGTTTTGACAATATTTTCTCTTTCTCTCTGTTCTACAATATGCGTAGATGCTCTAGCATAGAGAAACACGATCCAAACCCTTCAGTCTACAACTGGCCGATATAAGCTTAACGTAGCCAGTGAAATTACAACATCATGTTTCATTAATCAAGATTACGCCTCGTATTCCACATTGTTAGGCTATTAGTTATAGGATTTCCTGTTCATATGCGAGTATGTACGGAGCACATGAAACTATTGTTGTTTAATTTTTATTAATAGCTGTAGCTTTTGTAGTGTTAGGAGGTTAGCTTTAAAGAATCTGTCAGCTGTCTAATAATAACTATTTTATAATGATTTGAAGTTTTTGAAGAATTATAATTTTTTTTAGCTTCACGCTTTATCCCGCACATGGCAGGGTAGGCAGAGGGAACTGCAGGAACTATACGAACCTAGTGTTAAGACACTCCGTTACTTACTCCGTCCCCGCTTTCCGCCGTTTTCGAGGCATTGGGTGTTGAGTGGCGGAACTCAACGCCGCGCTTTGCCTTAGTTGCCAGAGCGAAGAAAATGGAAATAGAAAAATCCATCTTCCCCGACTGGGGATCGAACCCAGAAACCGTCGCGTTACAGGCAGACGTTGCGCCTCTGCGCCACGACGGTCCTCTAAGAAATAATTACCTATTTGTCAATATTTTAAACCACAGCCCATTTCACCAAATAATTGTTCCAATGTTGTAAATAGTTTTTAAATTGACTCATCGGGCTGCTTTTTAAGCTTTTCAACAATTTTTCTTTTTTCTCGTCCACAATAATGATAAAACGCTATCCTTTAATATTCTTTTTGAATCACAAACTGGAGAAGGTGAGTATGGAGGATGATAAAACATGCCCGAAGTCGGCGCCTTTACTCGTCATTCAGAAGGCGTTGGACGAATTTGACTGTTACTTCGCATGTGCAGACCTTCGTATAAAATTTTTTGAATGGAATTCCTTAACATTCTTGATATCATACAGAGTTGATTAATGGTTCGGCGCCGGGTTTTATAAATGAGAACATTGACGCTGTCAAAGTTTTTATCAGATCTTGACGTTGATCATCCTGAACGTAGTTGATCCTTAATAGACGTTTCTTCTTTTTGAAAACGTGAAAAGTAATCGTAAACTATGGCTTAACTTAAAGCGACATCCCCCATAACCACAAGACATTTCAATAGTTTCCGGGACCGATTTTCTTAACATATGTATCTTTATAGCAGTACAGACCGCCGCGGCGCAGAGGCGTAAACATTTGCCTGTAAATGCGACAGTTTGAGGGTTCGATTCCCACTCGAAGAAGATGAATTTTTCTATTTCCATTTTCTTCGCTCTGGAGACTAGGCAAAGCGTGGCGTTGAGTTTCGCCACTCAACACTCAATGCCTGGAAAAAAGGCGGAAAACGGAGACGGAGAAAGCAGGGATTAAGCAACGGAGTGTCTTAGCACTAGGTTCATATGGTTCCTGCAGTTCTCTCTGCATACCTCACAATATACGGGGTAAAGCGTGAAGCTAAAAAAAAGCAGTACATTTAGATAATCTTTAGACTTTTTTGTAGGTAAGAATTAATATTTTCAGGATCTCTCAATGGAAAAAAGTGGAACCATTATAACGTTGCTTTGGAGTTCATCTTATTACCACGTGGGTTTATCGAGCTCATATTAACATAATATATATCGCATTTACTGTATAAAATTTACTTAGTCAAAACCTTAAGAGCATCTCCTCTTTCTTTTGACCTAAAATTATGAAACGACGCTGTAAAATGGAGTTAGACCATTCAGTATCAATAAAGTAAAAAAATTGGAAACAAAAAACTATAAATATATCAAAGCAATATTATATTACATGTCAACATTTATATTTAGTACTAATCATAGACTATAAGTATCACGAAAACGTTAGTGCGTGATTCCGACTGACGCTTGACCCATTTATTCATTTTCAACATAAATAATACACAATAATATTTTATTTTAATCAAATAAATTAAATTAAAAAAGGCGTAGCGTCTGCCTGTAAATGCGACTGCCTGTAGATGCGATTTCTATAGCTGCATTAAATTTCACCAATCAAGATGCAATGCTTGGAAAAAGGCGGAAAGCAGAGAAAAGATCGTCGTAACAATAGATTCTTATAGTTCTTGCGGTTCTCTCTACCTATCCTGCCACTGGCGGGATAAAGCCTGAACCTAAAAAAAATAAATCTACTAAGCCATCGTAGAGCAGTCGCATGGGGTCTTACTGGTTCAATTTATTTACTTCCTTCTGGAAGCCTGAAGCTATACTAAATCAATTAAATCGTATAAATTATCTTTTCTCTTTATAAAACAATATATGAATTTAATATGAACGTACAAAAAAGGATCAAAATTTATTATTTTTGAATTTTATAAAAAATATTTTGTGATGACCAAAAGTTATGCAGCCATTAATATTTATTTCATTTTTTATCACTGACTGCAAACGTGTGGTACACAGATAACAATATTTATAGCCTGTTGAAAACCGTTCCTTTCTTTTTCATGCTAATTTATTAAAATTCTGTTGATTTTTACAAAAAAATAATAATTTTTTAGTGAAAATATAGTTAAAAAAAACTAGCTCAAAATTTTGTAAACGATGGTTACACATTCAATTCCCACTTAAAAAATATTAATTTAATTTTTTTAGGATATTTAAAGTGCTAATCCACACTGAGGTTTAAAAATAGCTAAATAAAGTATACAAATTTAGAAGTCAAAAATTTTTTTTTCTCTCCTTTATGTGGATTAACACTTTAAAAATCATAAAAATATTTAATGTTCAAGTTTTTTTAAAATAATTTAAATTATTTAATTTTCTTATTTATGATAAAATATAAAATATACTATCACATAACAGGCAATTTTATCAGCAAGTTAACGTTGAGAGGCTATTTATTATCTATGGCGAGATACAGTGTATTTTTTATAAATTGACCTCCATTGTGACACAGTTAATTATTATGATTAAATTCACTCTACGCTATATAATATTCCACGCTGTGTTTTAGCTTCATGCTTTTATCCCGCACATGGCAGGGTAGGCAGAGGGAACTGCAGGATCTATATGAACCTAGTGTTAAAACACTCTGTTGCTTAGTCCCTGCTTTCTCCGTCCCCGCTCTCCGCAATTTGGAAGCCTTGCGTGTTGAGCGGTGGAACCCAACGTCGCGCTTTGCCTAGTTGCTAGAGCGAAGAAAATGAAATAGAAAAATCCATCTTCCCCGACTGGGAATCGAACCCAGAAACCGTCGCGTTAAAACCTAGATAAGATTTCAGATACGTGATATATCATACTATTAGAAATATATTACTTAAGTAGGTTAATTGACTTTTATGAGTGCGGCTTTAGTGCTTGTTTTGCTTAAATTGCTATATTATAACTGTTATATAGGATACTTATAAAGATTTGTTGGTCTAATTAAGGACATCAATTCTATTTCTAGGACCATCGTACTTGTCACTTTCAGTAAAGCTCAGGCTAACTGTTCGCACAACAGATAGGCTCGAGTGTCAAGTGAGTACATAATTAATACCGCTTTCTATCTTTTTAAATGAAATTCTTTAGTCGGAAATACTTGCTTGCCTGCTAACTAGATGTTTGATAACTTTTAAAATTAATTTAATACGCTTAAAAACTACTATTGTAAATGTTCAAAAACGTGAAAATCAAATTTTCTTTAATTAAATGTTATTTGTGGAAGCGATTTAATTGCGTACACTTAGGGAGCCGAGTTTTTAATCGAAAATGTTACTTTTGGTAGTTTTAAACACAAGCAGCTTAATTTTTTTCTGTTAGACACAACATCAAAACGTGTGTTTAATAATAATAGTTTCACGCGAATCCGAAATATCAAATATTTGTGACAAAATAAGGTAAAGAGTCCTAAAATGAACATATTTTGATATTAAATTAAATGAATGTATTTTAATGAATTTTATAGTGTTAATCCTCACTAAGAAAAGCAAAAAATCTTGTAATAAAATTTGAAAGCAGCGGGAATTGAACTCGCGACCTTTTGCGAACCGTACAAGCGCTCTGACCACTGAACAATCACTATATGAAGCGGGTAAAGCCGCGCGCTTTTCGTAGTATATACTATAGTCTAATTTTCCTAACAAAATAATAGTAAACGAACCACCCTCTAAAACTCACCCCCGTTAACCCCCTACGAAATTACAAGACAAAATGTACACTAATTACAATTTATTCTAAATTTATGTTGCTTAATTAAAAGTAATTGGCGAGTAGATCATCATTTAGAAAACTTGAAACGTAATTATGAGTTTATACTAATCACCTATCAAGTTACTTTTAGGACAACAGTGTTATGACCATACCTAAGTATCCATACTACTGCCGCTAACGTTTGCGTTAGATTTATATAGAAATTAAAAGATGGAGTAATAAAGGACGTATGCATGTATATGTTTATGAATTCGCTACGGCACAGAGCTTAACTGTAAACGTGCCAGTTTTGGTTTCGATTTCCACATGAAGAAGTTAATTATTTCATAAAAAACCTCAATGTCTTAAGGTGGTAAAGGGGACAATTTATGAGTAATCGTTAATTTTCTTCTACCTATCCAGCTATATACAAGATGCGGTGAGAAGTCCAAATCAATCGTTCTGGCCACGATTGATCTTCGAATTAAAATCAATCGTTGTGGTTGAGTTCCGCTGCTCCACACGCAATGCCTCGAAAAAAGGCGGAAAGCAAGGAACGCATTGCCTTAACACTAGGTGCCTATAGTTCCAGCCGTTCCCTCTGCCTACCGAGCCATGTGCGGGATAAAGCGTAAAGCCAATAAAAAATATAAAATGGTTTTAGTAAAATGCAATAACGAACGTAACAAACGGTGGTAACTTTGTTACAGTAACTGAAGGACTCGTGTAGTGCCTTTCGTGCAAACAAGGCTTGTAAAAATTGAAGTTTTGTGAGTTGGAGACTGCAGTTCAATTTTATATAAAAATTAAAATTAATGAAATATATAAACATAAGTAAATATGAGGACCGTCGTGGCGCAGAGGCGCAGCGTCTGCCTGTAACGCGACGATTTCTGAGTTCGATCCCCAGTTGGGGAAGATGGATTTTTCTAATTCCATTTTCTTCGCTCTGATAGACTAGGTAAAACGCGGCGCTGAATTCTGCCACTCAACACGCAATGCCTCAAAAAGGGCGGAAAGCGGGGACGGAGAAAGCAGGGACTAAGGAACGGAGTGTCTTGACACTAGGTTCCAGTAGTTCCTGCAGTTCCCTCCGCCTACCTTGCCATGTGCTTGATAAAGCGTGAAGCTAAAAAAAAAGTAAATATTATTTCCACTCTATACACGTTTCAAGACAAATAAAAATGAGAGACGTATTCAATTTTTATTGAAGAAAGTGAAAAAGTGTGTGGAATAGAAGGGGAATAGAATTTATTTGGGTAAAATCTTAATGGGCCTTGAACACACTATTGTTATGTACAATCAGTGAAAATACAAAATACGGATAAATATTTCATTATGAACTTTTTGTCTACTTAAACATAATTGTGATATCAAGAGAGGACCGTCGTGGCGCAGAGGCGTAGCGTCTACTTGTAAACGCGACGGTTTGTGGGTTCGATTCCCACTCGGGGAAGATGGATTTTTCTATTTCCATTTTCTTCGCTCTGGCAAGTATGTAAAGCGCATGGTTGAGTTCCGCCACTAAAAAAATATATATGTTTCTTAAGATTTGTAACGTACTCCGCTTTTTACCTTTCAACATTGAGCGTTCAGCGAGAGTAAACCTCACGTCGAGAAATTGAAACTACTTCTTTCCTTCAATCGGGAATCGACCCAATAACGATCATAATCAAACACTGTGTTAACTAACACTCTAGTGTTATACTAGCTACTAACTAACTCTAGTGTTATATATAGCATAAATTAGATATTTTGATTAATATAAGTCAATACGATCCATAATAAAATAATGAGCTTATATATGTATAATAATCCTTAAATACATAGTATAATAATCCTTAAATACATAGTATTCTATTGTATTCGTTATTTTGTTATTACCTTCACGCTTTATCTTGCATATTGCAGGGTAGGCAAAGGGATCTGCAGGAACCATAGGAACCTAGTGTTAAGACACTCCGTTTCTTTAGTCTCTGCTTTCTCCCTCCCCGCTTTCCGCCTTTTTGAGAATGCCGTGTTGAGTGACGGGACTCAACGCAGCGCTTTGCCTAGTTTCCAGAGCGAAGAAAATGGAAATAGAAAAATTCATCTTCCCCGTGGGGGAATCGAACCCTCAAGCCGTCGCGTTTACAGGCAGACGCTTACGCCTCTGCGCCACGACTAACATGATTTCAGAAATAATGATTATAAAATGCGCTTTTATACGTTAAACGAGATATATTGCGTTGAGTCTGTATAAAGGGTAACGTTATAGCGTATACGGGTAGCCTATACAGCCTACATAGCCCTGATTAACGACCGTTACCCCCCCGTTAATACCCAACACCTGGTGTGGTAGAAATTAAATATATAATTAAGTAGAATTTACCAACTGTTATTTGTTATTTTTTTATATTATCATATGATATATATGTACACCTACAAAGATGCTAACGCAGTAAGTTTTATAAAGCATGTAATAGTTTTGACGCAGCAAGAAAGCAAAAAATTTTTATATGTTTTCTTTAGGTATTTTAAGTGTGTGTTAAAACTTAAAAAATCATAAAAATATTATCATATGTCTTTTAGGAAATCCATTACAAACCATTACATACCATTAAAAACTTTAAAAATCATAAAAATATTTAATAAAAATAGCATTCTCTCTCGCCAAACGATTGTTCTTTGTAACGGTCTTTGGGTAGCGGAAATTTGTAAAAATCTCCCTACTGAGATGCTAACAACGATATAGGTTGTATAAAGCATGTAAGAATTTTGACGGACAGCGGTGAGAGCGCTTTCACGGTTCGCAAGAGGGCGGATTAGTACTTTAAAAATAAAAAAAATTATATATTTTGTTCAATTATTATCATGTTTTTGATGTGAGACTATTCTAAGGCAATCGCTACTGCCTTAGTGAAATACACTAAACTTCACTAAACCTTCAAAAAATAATAATAAGAAAATGAAATAACAGTCGTCTGACTGTAAACGCGTGAATTGTGGGTTCGAATCCCATCAGGGGAGGAAAAATTATTTTCCCTATATCCAGAGTGGATGTAGGATAAATTATTTGGTTACAAAACAATATTTAGAATGAAAGAAAGCAGGAAGTACATGATGAAGCTGAAAATCACACTAATTTATATAAACATATAGTTAAATAATGTTCTTGTATTCAATAACTTAAAACTCATAACAATTAACGTACGAGTATACACATATATACACATATACACATATACACATATACACATATAATTTGTTATATTTATATGTATATGTGATTATATGTCTTAAGATATATATGTATATGTATTGTTATACACCTGTGTTACATTACTAATTGCAAGGTTCCGTCACACAAGACGCAACGTTGTATAATGGGCGGAAGAGCAAAGGACGTAAGGAGTACGGTACAGATTCAGTCTGTTTTTAACATACATATATAAGGTTATGCAAAATGATTGTATATACTGTTGATATTTTAGTACGGAGTAAGAAGATATTAAAATATGTATCGAATGAAAACTTACTTAAGAAACATACTTAAAGGTTTTCTGAAAGAAATTAATTATTAATAATAATATTTGATTGTCGTGTCGTCGTGGCGCAGAGGCGCAACGTCTGCCTGCAACGCGACGGTTTCTGGGTTCATTCCCACTCGAGGAAGATAAATTTTTCTATTTCCATTTTCTTCGCTCTGGCAACACGCAATGCCTCGAAAAAAGGCGGAAATTGGGGACGAAGAAAAGCAGGGACTAAGCAACGCAATGTCTTAACACTAGGTTCGTATGGTTCTTGCAGTTTCCTCTGCATACCCTGCCATGTGCGGAATAAAGCGTGAAGATAAAAAGAAAACATATTTGATTGAAGTTATCTCATATTGTAATAAAAGCGATTTAGATAGAAATCTCATTATTTATGTATTTAGTGTTCAGGAACGATAAATAATGTTGAATTTAAACAAGATTGTGGAATATTTTATATATTTTTGAGCAATAAGCACTTTATTTAACATTTCATCCTGATTTAATGTGTCTCAAAAAGATATAAATAGAGAATAGCTGTAGGTACAAATGGGATCTCTCTGCCCACCCTACCTATATAAGTTCATATGAATCGACACTTCATGTTTCGTATATCTTGATAGGTGAACAAATCTTAGTATAAGACACTCCGTTCTCCACTTTCTCTGATTATTTGAGACGTTGCATTTTATTACATGTGATATTTACTGTATATTTCAGAAGAAAAAACTAAACATACAATATTTCCCTTATTATGATTCGAACCTAAAACCATCCTTTTTCAAATCAAGCGCTGTCTAACTTCTTCATAAAAGTCAACTTTTCTTGTATAAATAATTCTCTTCGTATCAAGAAACGTTTAAACGTCAAGAAATAAGCAATTAAAGGACAAACGGGCGTAGATTTTCTCGAGTGCCTCCAATTTTGAGGATATCGGCGCTCTTGATTTAGATACAGATCTTTTACAGCATCTCGAAAATGTTGACGGGAATTTTTCTCGTTTACAATTTATATCTAAAATTGGCTGTCATCCCGTATATATGGGATTAGTTGAAGATGCTATATACATATGTTATCCTTTTTATATGAGTATGCTTAAACGAAATGTAGTCTTTTAAACAAGTATGTCAATTATTATACTGTTTTGGATTAAGATAGCCACGACTGTATAGTTGGAGATAGCCATGATGATGATGATGGTGGTGGTAATAATCATGATGATGATAATGATAATTATGATGATGATTATGATTATGGGTGAGATAATTGATATTCTTATTGAAAATTAATTTAATCAACAAAACTTAAAAAGGACATTCGGTCGTCGAAGCGTAGTGAATCTTCACTTGGGGGAGTAAAGGACTCTGCTGCCCAATATGCAATATCTTTAATAGACCTTAACTAATACATATTTTCTGTTTAGAATATTTTTTTAAAATACTTGTTTGGCACCAAGAGTTTTCTCTGTAGGTACTTAAAACTGAAGAGGTTTTCTTAGTAATACTCACGACACAAAATTAATTAAGGATTAACAAGGTTCAACAAAATATTAAATTCACAATTCATTTAAACTTAATAAATTATCATGATTACAATATAGACAAAGTGCGGTGTTGAGTTACGCTACTCAACCTGCAATGTAAAAGTCCGTCCATTTGGGTGGAAAATGGAGAACAGAGTGTCTTACCACTAAAATTACTTTTGTCTACTCTGCTATATGTCAGAAGCGGTGTGAAACTATATCGTAATTAATTAATCAATTTGTAAGTAGAAATAAATTAAATTGGCTTTTTCTGGTCTATAAAAATACTGTTCATTTTGTAATATTTGTAACTTTTCTTATAATATATTAATAAAGTGATTGCCTATTTTATTAAATGCAAAGAATTGAGGACCGTCGTGGTGCTGAGGATCTATGTAGGAATGCGATGGTTTGTGGTTCGATTTCCACTCAGGGTGAATGAAATCATTTTAAATTGTTCGATCTGATAACAAGGCAAAATCGCGGCGTTTAGTTCCGCCACACAACACGCATTTACTGAAAAGGCGGAAAACGGAGAACTGGTGAGGAGTTTATTAAAAGTAGATGTTCCTGTGCTTTATGTGGGATACAGTGTAAAGCTAAAAAATATACATATTTTCATAAAAATAACAATTATCCTAATATCTACATATATTTTAAAACAAGTAATAATTGTTATAAATTCTCAATTTAAAATGAAAAGAAGCAGGTCGAAAGAAACGACAGTGTAAACAAATACAATACAAACTGTTATTATCGAAGCTTACATGAAAATCGTACTTTAGTACAATGATCGTGACATTTATATATTATTTTATTGCACCATATTATATTTTATTCATGTATTTTAATATGAAAAATAAATTAGAAACGAGGGCCGTCGTGGCGCAGAGACGTAAGTGACTGATTAATATGTAGATTAGTTGTTAGTTGATTTGAATTGCTTTAATTTACTATCGATAGCCGGTATGAGAAACGTAGTGGCACAAAAGCGTAGCGTCTCCTTGTAAGCACGACGGTTTGTGGGTTCGATTATGGCTCGAGGAGGATGGTTTTTTCATATCTATTTTAGAAAATAGAAATGAAATGAAGAAACGTAGACGTCCTGACAACTAGGCCAACACGGCATTGAGTTCCGGAGTGTCTTAACATTAGGTTCCCAGGGTTCCTCCGGTTTTCCTGCTATGAGCGAGATATCACGTGAAGCGAAAGATAGCTAGTATAATTACTATATGATATATTTCAAATATTTAACTGGATACAATAATGATACGTTGAGATAAACATATTTAAAATTAATATAATTCAAAATTCATGAAGAAATATTTTTTTAAATCACATTTTATTCCGTTCTTAACAGAGTAAGCGAAGAGAATTGCAGAAACCGTCGGAACCTAGTGTTTAGAAGATGCTTTGTTCCCTCCACATTCTTTTGAGGCTTGTTGAGTAACGTTACTCAATGCCGCGCTTATCTAACCAGAGCGAAGAAAATAGAAACGTATATCGAAGAAAGTGGAAATGAAATATTCCATCCTCCCCTCATGGAAATCGAATTCATAAACCGTTGCGTTTACAGGCAGACGCTGCACCCTTGCGCTACAACGGTCCTCAGAAGTATTTATATTGTATAAAAGAAATAAAATTGTAACTTTTATATTGAAAAGAACAACTGTTGAGTATCTCGCCGGCTTTTCTCAACAGAACTTTTAAGGCTGTGGTAGCTTTATGCTTATTGGATTTGAAAATGCTTGCGAAAATAAATTCGACCAAAAAATATTATAAAGTCAATTGAATTAAATCGAATCGTATTCCCAATGATTCACCAACCGAGGGATTCATTATATTTAAATCAGTTTACAATGATAGTCAAAGTCTAGACCGGGAATTCCCTAGTACGATAGTCTAGGGAATTCCCTAGTAGATACTTGTGTAGTCTAGACTGAACTCAAAGTTATTTTTAAAAAAGGATTTGAATCGACTGTTATCAGACACGACCTACTTCGTAATATAAAATTAAAAATTAAAAAAAATAGCACACATCGTACTTAGAGAAAACATATAAAAATTTTGAACACACCGGGATTTGTACCTGCACCCCTTTTCCAATTGACTAAGTATTTTTCTATCCTCAGTATGGATTAAAACTTATCGTGTTTAGTTTTATTAAATTACAAAAAGAAGTGAACGAAATCAATAAAATCTTTAAACCAAGTACTTAATCTTAATCACAGAATGATCTTCAGTTATACTTGAAATTCTTATAACGGTTCTTTTATTTCCAAACTCCTACAAACTGTATCGATTTCCCTCAAAAGTAAGTAAGAAATCGTCTCGGTCTCGGTTAACATCTGTTACACAGAAGCAATTTTTCTCTACTAAAATATAAAATCCCTGGAGATCCAGATTGCTTGGGCAGTAGTCATATTATTGCTATTTTTCTTTCACCATCTACATTGTGTTGTTTTATTACATATTAAATTAATAATGTAACTTTATTAATTAGGGACGTTGTGGTTGAGTAGAGCTGTCTGACTGTAAACCATGATAGTAGATTCTATTCCCAATCGGGGGAATTAACTATTTTTATTATTTTCACTATGGCAACAAGATAAAGCATAAGCTTAATTGCTGTCATTTAACATACAAAATGGAGTAAAATGGTAAACGGTTTATCGTAATAATTGGTTTTCTCCGTTCGAAATTGATTTTAACTATTTTAATTTTTACTGCGATCCGAAAATTATGAAAAAATATAAAAAAGTTTTGCAGTCTAGCTAATTACTGTAGTAGTGCCTATAGGAGGCAACAAAATGAGAAATTAGTGTCAAAACTCTCCGTTCTTGGTTTTCGTTTCATTAATTTACCAAGTGAAGAGAACCGAACGCACTACCCTCGCAAACAGTTACAGCAATATTATCTGCCACGATGTTGATAAATACAGCTTTTACAACTTAATTTTCATACAAATTCTTAAATTTTATTACGAAGTCCGTCATTATAGGCGCGCCTTTGTTTAAATATATTCTCGGCGATACGCTTGGGGCGATCATTTTAACCGATTTCTTTATTGAGTGATACAGGCTTAGAGCTTACGTAAAGCTTAATTTTACGATAATTTGTCTTAGAAAAGCTTTTTTCTTTTATTTTTAGGATAAAAATATAATTCTAAAGACTTTTCTTCGTTTCGTAATTTTGAGTGACAGAATATTACCTTGTACCTTTTAAAAGGTATTTAAGTTTGCTATTATTAAATAATTGTTTATAATAAAATAATTTTATTTTCAATAACGTATGACAATAGATAAACTTGGTGTATATATTTATTATTATTTTTTAAACTTCATGCTTTATCCCGCACATGGCAGGGTAGGCAGAGGGAGCTGGTTCGTTCGCTACTCCGTTGCTTAGACCCCGCTTTCCGCCTTTTTCGAGGCATTGCGTAATGAGTGGCGGGACTCAACTGTGCGCTTTGCCTAGTTTCTAAAGCAAACAAAATGTAAATAGAAAAATCCTTCTTCCCCGAGTGGGAATCAAACCGATAAGCCGTCGTGTTTACGGGCAGACGCTACACCTCTGTGCCACGACGGTCCTCAACTATTACATGATATTTCGGCATACGAGTTACCATTTTTTAAACCTCTCACTTTTTGTCGGAATAGAGTAGATAGATGGAACATATTGTTAAGGAAAGCGAAAGCTGTAATAAGATTCATGTCCTTTGTATTACTGAACACTGGCTTCGGCAGTCTGAAGCTATTTTTAATTTCAGTCATCACCAAGTAGCTAGTATGTTCAGCCGAGAAAAAGCCATTCGCGGTGGCTCTTTAATAATTTTAAAAAAAGATTACAAATATAAAGAACGCACAGATATTGTGAGCCTCTCAGTTGAGCAGACTATTGAAATGGCCTGTGCTGAGCTTGAGCATTTTATTGTTGTAAGTGTATACAGACCTCTCACTGGGTTGTATGAAAACTTTGAAACAATTTTAGAACAAGTCCTTGTAAAATTATCTGGATCTAAGAAATTCATAGTTATATGTGGTGATTTTAATATAAATTTGTTAGATAATTCCACCACTGCCACTAGATTCAGGTCTTTACTAAATTCATATAACCTAGTTAATTTATTTTTAGAGCCAACAAGAATTACTGACTGTACAGCAACTTGCATTGATAACATTTTTACAAATGCTGTACCAAAACAAAAATCAATAATTAATATGTTAAGTTCTGATCACTGCGGACAGATGGCTTCATTTTACTTTGGCAAAAATAAAATTAGTAATAAGCGTAAAATTAATTGTGTACCTATGACAACTGGTCGTATAGAAAAATTTGGAAGTAATATAGCGGCAAAACTTAAATTTCTAAAATTTAATAATAAACCAAACATACTCTATAGTAATTTTTTTAAAATTATTAAAAATGAATTTAATGCTATATTCACTTCCAAAACAATTGATTCCAGGGGTTTCTTGTCATTTAAGGATTGGGCGACTGTGGGAATTCATAAGAGTAGACAAAGGTTATATGAACTTTATAGTGAAAAAACATATAACCACAGTAAAGCATTTATAAATCATGTTAAGACCTATTCCAAATTGTTTAAAAAAGTGTGTTCCAGGGCAAAATCTTTACATATTAAAAATAAAATTAAAAATTCCAATGATAAAATTAAAATGACATGGAACATAATAAATAGTGAGGCTGGAAGAGCTAGGGATCACATCTATGAGTATAAATTAAAAGTTGGTAATAATGTAACTAGATCTGATCAAGATGTTGCATGCACCTTTGAAAAATCCTTCGCTGACATTCCAGTCTCCACAACCAAAACTCTTATATCTTCCACAACCGTCGCTGAATCACTGCTCAAGGAGAGCGTACCAGAATGTCATGTAGAATTTAAATTTGAATTAGTTACTTCTAGAGATATTGTTAAAAAATTTAAATCCCTAAATATGAAGAAAACAACCGACTTATGGGGCATTTCTGTAAAACTAATTAGTCATATAATAGACGCTGTTGCTCCTTACCTCGCTACTATATTTAATAATTGTATAGAACATGGTGTGTTTCGTGATTTAATGAAATTTAGTAAAGTCATACCTATATTTAAATCTGGTAGTACAGCAGATCCCAACAACTTTAGACCAGTATCTGTACTACCCTCATTTAGTAAAATTTTTGAAAAAATAATATTAAATCAAATATTAGTTCATTTTAATGTGCACAATCTTATGCATGAAAAACAGTATGGCTTTACTAAGGGTCGTTCTACTACGGATGCTGGAATAGGACTAATAAAAAGTATCTACGAGGCTTGGGAGGAGTCACAGGACGCTCTTGGTATGTTCTGTGACTTGTCCAAAGCATTTGATTGCGTCCAGCACTCCACATTGGTCATGAAACTACACCATTACGGCATAAGAGGACGTGCACTCGATCTTCTGACCTCTTATTTAGCTGACAGAGTTCAGAGGGTTGAGGTGAATGGCAAGAAATCTCCTGGCTCATTAATCAGTATGGGGGTCCCACAAGGGTCTATTCTTGGTCCTTTCCTATTTCTAATCTATATAAATGATCTGCCTCATTTAGTTGGAAGGGACCATGAGATAGTATTGTTTGCTGATGATACTTCATTGATTTTTAAAATGAAAAGACAACTAAACGTCTATGACGATGTAAACAATGCTCTCTCAAAAATAGTACATTGGTTTAGTGTTAATAACTTACTACTGAATAGTAAAAAAACTAAATGTGTATTATTCAGAACGCCAAACACAAAAACTGTTAAAGCCGATGTACTTTTGAGTGGTGACACTGTGGAACCCGTCGATTCTACGGTATTTTTAGGTATCACCATTGACTCTAAATTACAGTGGGGACCTCATATTGATGGATTGGCGAATAGGCTCAGCTCAGCAGCGTTTGCTGTCAAAAAAATTAGATTGTTAACTGATGTGAATACGGCTCGCCTTGTTTACTTTAGTTACTTTCATAGCATTATGTCATATGGCATTTTGCTTTGGGGTAATGCAGCCTCTATTAATTCCATCTTTGTTCTGCAGAAGCGGGCTATTCGCGCAATCTATAACCTAAATCCAAAAGATTCCTTAAGACAAAAATTTAAGGAAATAAATATAATGACCGTTGCATCACAGTATATCTTTGATAATTTAATGTATGAAAAAAAAATATTAACGATTTTACTAAAATTGGTGATGTACACAATATTAATACAAGAAACAGGCATAAACTTACCGCGCCTGTAACTAGACTAAATCGCATCCGCAATTCTTTTATGGGACGGTCTGTATGCTTTTACAATAGGATCCCAGAAAACGTCCGAGATTGTTGTATATCACAATTTAAAAAAGTTGTGAAACGACGTTTGTGTGTTAAAGGTTATTACCATATTAATGATTTCGTAAATGATAACACACCTTGGGAATGAAATGCTCGCTCCAGTCTAGTTCAAGAGTATCGTTGTTAATAATAGGAATTGTGAAATTGTAAACATCTGGAAAATTAAAAAAAAAAATAAAGCAGATTAAGTCCCGCTGAGTTTCTTACGCCGGTTCTTCTCAGGTCTGAGGCATTAACTTTAGCGAACCGGTGGTAAATTAAATTAATTATTTGACGTTCAAAAAATGAAGCTTGTACTTCTTATTTTGAATAAAATTGTTTTGACTTGACTTGACTTGAGAACCCACAACTATTACCGTACAGAGCCACCACTGTGTCGCAATGATTCACTTATATATCGACATTTTTAATTATTTTCAGTAAATATATATTTAGGTGAAGCTAAGTTCAAGCACCTATTAAAACATTTACTTAATTAAAAATCTGTATTTATTTCATAGCAAAGCTCAATATATACATTAGTCTATCGAAGCGTAACGACTTTTTAATATTTTAAAAGCTTTCTAACTAAAATGTGGACTTTATATGAAATACCACAAACTTAAATCTCAAGGAATATGCTCCAATTTGCGTAAATGTTCTTAGTTTTGAAGCAGGTATTTTAAATATGTATATATGTATGTACGTGTACGCTGAAGTTGAATAGTTTTGCAGTACTTATTTATTTAGTTTCACATGAATGGGAAAAAATGTTCAGACCATATTTTTATTATATTTAATTTATTAGTGGAATCGTAGCGCAGAGGTGCAGTGTATGCCTGTAATTACGACGGTTTGTGGGTTCGATTACCACTCGGAGTAAATAGGATATTTCGTTTACATCTGTGGTCGCGCTGTCAATTCGTTAAAATCAAATTGTCACACCTCTTCACAAAATATTATATTTATACCAGAAAATATAGTGTGATCAACTCAAAATAATCGTTAAACTGTTTAATAGTGTGTTAGTAATAAAAGTTGTAATTTTTACATTATTATAAAGTGAAATAATTCAATTAAGCTAAAATAAAAAATTCTGTTGAATTTGACGCTTTTGTCAAAGAATAAGACATCGGAGCGGACAGTTCTGAACGCTTTACTCTGAGAGACATTAATTATTTTATGTATTGAGTGTATTTTTCTAAACACAATGAAGTGTTACGGGTGTTTAAAATTGGTGAAGGACTTAAACAAAATAAAATGCTCATCAGCTGCATGTGGGAAATATTTTTGCAACTTATGTATTAATTGGTCCGGTATATCTAGTGATAAAAGAGGCAACTGGAAATGTCCCGATTGCTGCGCTTCTCAGAAAAAAGGAGGAGATAATAGTTCTACGCCTATAAGACCCATGGATGAAAGCATCACCTTTCGAAAGAAGCCTGACACTGACTACGAACCTGCCACTAGCGCCGATGTAAAGGAGCTCACTAGCGAAGTACGTTTCCTAACTCAAGAGATTTGTTCGCTAAAAATTCAGCTTGAGAATGCTATTTTATCTCTATCCAACTGCGAGAAAAGACTCGATGAATTGGGATCCGCAGTAGCTAAAAATGAAACTCGTATACAGCACCTGGAAGACTGTGAACAGCAAACGGATATGTTAAAAACAACAGTGAAGGACATACAACAAGAACTGAACTTGCAGTGTCAAAATCAGTTACAAAATGAACTCGAATTGTCTGGCGTACCTGAGATTAGCAACGAAAATCTCCATCATATAGCGTTATTGGCTGCCCGTAGGGTGGGAGTAGAGCTAAACGACAATGACATTGACTGGGTTACACGAATCGGGCCACGTAAGCCCACGTTTCTCACGGAGGGTAAAACAAAGTTTTCTAGACCAGTTGTAGTACGCCTTTTACGAAAATCTAAGCGAGATGAAATAGTTAAAGCTGCGAGGGTAAGACGGAATATAACAAGCGCTGACATGGATATTCCTGGAGAGTCACAAAAAATATATTATAACGAGCGTTTGACAAAACTCAACCGTGAGCTTTTTCGTGAATCTCGAAAGAAAACCAAAGAGATGGGCTTCTCATATTGTTGGTGTTCCCAAGGCAATATCTTCGTCAGGCAATATGAAGGAAAGCCAGCTCGCTCTGTGCGCAATCGTGATGACCTGGCCGAAATTTTCTCACTGTCTAGGAGTAAGCCATAAAATCATCATTATGAACAATTGCATTGGTCATATCAGTGTGTCGACTGTATTGCTTATATACAGTATCGAGAACACCCTGATTCTTTCTTTGTCTATATTTTTAATTTTGAGTATTAATTCTGTAAATAACTTAGTTCTTAGTATAAAACGCATTTTTGTTTATTTTATCGATGTCATATGGTGGTTAACTTTTGTCTTATTGGTATGTGCTGTAAATACTCTAATTATTTTGGCAACCTATTATGTAGTTTCTTGTAACTGTATCTATATTCAACGAGGTATGATTTGTGTGTCAGTTTTTGCAATTAGTTTTTCAAACATTTCAACTCTTTTGTCTAGAAAATATGCATATCAGGCGATAATCGTATGAATAACTATGAGTTAGATTCAATACGTATAAACTGCCACACAATTCAAGAACCGGAGCAATGTAAAATGTCTATGCCACAGGATTACAATTTTAAAATACTTAATTTTAATATAAGAAGCATACACAAAAATTTTGATACTTTTGTAACAACCTTAAAAAGATTTGACAGTTCTTTTGATATTATCATTTTAACAGAATGTTGGATAAACGACCTATCTATACTCCCAAAAATTAGTTCTTATATTACCAGTTATACCCGAAACATAATAAATCAAAACAGTGGTGTTGTAGTTTACACTAAAGAAACACTGAACGCTATTATCTCTGAGCCCGAGCTACAGGATGCCAATTGCTTGCAAATCGAAATACCAGATAAAGTCACAGTGTTATCAATATATCGTCCGCCATGTTTTATAAACACTAATAACTTTTTGTGCTCGCTTAACCGCATACTGAACACGCATTCTAATTTAAACAAAACACTGGTATTAGCCGGTGACTTAAACATAGATTTGTTATGCCCAACCAACAATCAAGATATAGAGTATTTATGCTTAATGGCCGAACATGGTCTTTTCCCAGCTATAACAAATCCCACGAGAGCAAATAGGTGTCTTGACCACATATTCACCAACAAAACCGAGGGGTCCATTGGCATAGTTTGCAACAGTGACATAACTGATCATGATATTGTCATACTTGGTTTATTACTAACTATACCTAATCCAAAGCCCATAAACAGATTCAGGATTAAACATGATATAGAAGCGATTAAAAAAGACCTTGGTGAAATCGACTGGGCCAAAATATACAGCACTGATGACCTTAACGAAACTGTCAACAACTTTTGTTTTCACCTTTTTCAAATAATTAACAAACATACCTCTAGAATATCAATAAAGCGTAGTGAACGTATTTTTAAACCCTGGATTACTCCCGGACTAATCCGTTGTATGCGGCACAGAGATCGTTTGCACATGCAATCACGGAAACACCCAAATGACATGCTCAAACGAATAATTTATACTCGTTATCGAAATTTTTGCAATAATCTATTACGCAAACTAAAAATAGAATATGATAATAATACCCTATCTAACAGTTTAAATAATACCAAAAGAATGTGGAGATCCATAAAGGCCATATGTCACTTTCCTACAAATGAAAAAGATCCTCATGAACTATTGAAGATCGAAGGATCGGTTGACGCTAAAAATTCATTAAACAAGTGCAATTTATATTTTTCAACTGTAGGTCATAATCTAGCTAGTGATATTTTAAATAATTTACAAACAGATGAGAAAAAGTTGGTGGCGAAAATTTATCCAAAAAAATTAGTGCTGAACTCTTTCTTTATGAAACCGATTGACGAATATGAACTGAAGTCTTTAATTACATCACTTCAAAATGATAAAGCTCCTGGTATCGATGGTCTAAGTAACGGTCTTCTAAAAGAAATAAAAGACGTTATTGTGCCGCCTCTTACATTTATATTTAATCAAAGTTTGGAGACCGGTATCTTTCCCGAAAGGTGGAAGATGGCGTGTATCAAACCAATTTATAAATCTGGTACAAGAGATTCCCCACAAAACTACCGTCCAATTTCCTTGCTGTCTGCTTTCTCAAAACTACTTGAGAAGGCGGTTAGTATAAGGTTGAACAATTTCATTGTGGCTAACAACTTGATCTCCCCAAGACAATTTGGTTTTATAAAAGGAAAATCTACAGAAGACGCGGTAAATTTGCTTACATCTACAGTAGCATCTTACATGGATGATAACAAGCCCAGTATTGCTGTATTCTTGGATCTGTCCAAGGCTTTTGACACCGTCTCGATACCAATACTTTTAGGGAAGCTGGAATCCCAATTTGGTATACGCGGTGTAGTACTTGATTGGTTTAGAAGTTACCTTACGGATAGGAAACACTGCACTAGAGTCGATTGTTACGACAGTGACCAGGTAACAGTCAATTTTGGCGTGCCTCAAGGTAGCGTTCTTGGACCTACGCTTTTTATCATGTACATAAATGACATACACGCTAATGTAGACGATGATATAATCTGTTATGCAGATGACACAGTTATTATCTATAAAGGATCCACTTGGTCAGAGGTATATGAAAAAGCTGAGGTAGGTTTACGACACGTATCTACATGGTTGTCTCACAATCTCCTTACGCTTAATAAATCGAAAACAAATTATATCTGTTTCCATAAAACAGTGATTTCTGCACCTAATCCAACTTTAAAATTAAAACTTCACACCTGTGTACACAGTGACAAATGCACTTGTATTGCTCTGACCAAAATAGATGCAGCAAAATATCTCGGAGTTGTTATAGATCAAAATTTGAAGTTTACAGCTCACATCAAATCTCTTTCTGGTCGCGTCCGCAAAATCATAAATATTATGAAAATACTTCGACAGTCAGCATCTTTGAGCACTTTGCGGGCCGTATATTTTGCTCTCTGTCAGTCACTGATTGCCTATTGCATTGGTTCCTGGGGAAGCGCTTCCAAAACGCATTTAATTCATCTCGAACGAGCCCAAAGATCAGTGCTCAAAACGATGTTGAATAAACCCTTCGACTATTCAACAACTAAGCTTTATCAAGAAAGCGAAGTTCTATTTGTGCGACAACTATACGTATTAAAAATTGCACTTAAAGTTCATCACTCAACTATATCTTCTAAAAACTACAAAATTTTACTCAAACGTCGGGTCTATAGGCTCCCCTTGCCCAAAATTAAGACATTTTTTGCTAGACGCTTCAGTCCTTTCATTGAGTCGTTTATTTACAATAAAGTAGCCAACGCTTGTGATATTAAACATTGCTCCGTTAAACAAGCCAAAACAAAAATTTTTTCTTGGCTCTCCTCGTTGACCTATGATACCACCGAAAAACTTTTCTCGCACTTAGTATAGTACCTATTCATTATCATAAGACCATCTATAAGTTAGTTCAACATTAATACTAAAATTATGCAAAAAACTTTTGGTTTTATGCAAAAAAAATTGTTAAACTATTATGTAATATATATGCTAAACCGAGCGACAACAATAAACATGTACTGTAAAACTATCTATAGGTTCCCACGACACAGGAATACCTAGTGTGGGTACCACTGGACATTTCATTGTATAATGTTGTTTTTTGTTAATAAACATTTTTTCATTTTTTTTTTTTCATTTTTTTCATTGTCTTTTCTTTAGTAACTATATAAGCGTGGCGTTTAGTTTCGTCACTCAACACAAAAAATCTCGAAAAGTGAAAAATGGGAGAGGTTCCTGTGTTACCCTCTTATATTTAAATGATCCATACATATATAGTTCCGTTTGAAATGAAAATTGATCCACTTTATAGTTCCCATAATTTGAAAATTGTGATATTTTTCCAAAAATCACAGTTTTTTAAATATTTCTGACCATGATCTGATGGAGATACAGAGGTCTTTTAACAGTATGTGAAGGCCTAACTTGATCAATTATACAACACCTGTGTAATCTAATTATCAAGATTTGGTAAATTTTATAAAATAACATTTGAATGCAGCACAGAAATGAAACGAGCTCAGCTTATTTTTTCACCTAACATAAAATGGCGCAAAATTCCACTTGGCTTATAATTTGTTTTAGCTTGTCCGGTTATTTCGCTTTATTACAACACGTTAGTATTATTTTTCTTTTAAAGTTAATATCAAATATCAAGTTTTATTTCAAAATGTGTTTTCAGGAACTAATATAAACTTCTGCCACATAAAATATTGTAGTGCTTACAGTAAAACAAGTAAACGTAAAATATGTTGTAATTTAAGAAACTGATGAAACTTTTAAAGGCTTTATGGGTCATAAGTTTGATAATTTGACAACTCTTTGATAACACTAAGCATAGTTTTTAGTTCTATTATTTAACAAATAATATAACCAATTCTTGATGGAAGCAGAGTGTCTAAACACTCTAATCTCCACTCGAAAAAAGCGAAATTTATACATTATTTTAGTTTTCTATATAATTTTACTATATATCTGGTACAGTAAGCAACTGAGAAGACAGAGCTGCCTTTTGAGACATTGTATGTTCTGTGACGGAACTTAATACCACGCTTTTTCTGCTACCAAAGCAAAGAATCGAACCTACAAACACTGGTCAAGCGCTAGTCAAATATTAAAATAAATTAGTTCATTTGGTTTCGCAAAGTTGCTGCTGTATAATGCTAGTACTAAATATACTTTAGGTAGTCTTTATATACAACGTTCACAGTTTTTTGTCATTACACAAAAAAAACATTTTTTAGAGACTCTTGTAAAAGTGATATATCTTTGGCCATGTGAAAGTAGCGTTCCTTTAGTATATTGTGCATATATATAAAACCACATCTTGAGTCATACTATTTCAGAAAAAAGATATAATATAATATAGTTATAATATATAGTATATGTAAAGTTATAATCATATACATGGATAGATAGCGAGAAACTATGTTTTTTTACGATATAGTGAAAATTACTTGCTCGCCTACCACAAAATTCTTGTTTCAGTTTTCAAATTACCAAGTAAAATGTAAGATAACAAGCGTAATATTCGTTAATTAACTTATAAAAATGTACGTTGAATGTGAATTCTACAGTTTGCTTTCAGTATATCCTCGTTTCTTCTTTATAAATATTTTGTATATTTTTTTTAAGATTTAGTTTTTATTTTAAGTAATTATGAAGTAGTTCATTATACTTTGTTATTTTAATTATTATTTGAGTAAATAATTTAATTACTAGTAATAATTTGTAATTTGCCTTTATTTAGAGCTTTCTAGCTTTCCTATTAATATAAGCAAAATTAAAAAAATTTATAAATTGATTAAATAAGTTCATTCTTTCCGCTGACTTATTATAATTAAATTGGTACAGAACCCTTAGTGCGCTAGTTACATTCACACCTGACCTATATTTTTAATAGCAGCATCTATAAATTTTGTTTTTTTACAGACCACAGCTATAGTGGGTTATATTACAGCGAATCATATCATATAATTTAGATTAAAGCCTTCCTAGTTTGGGATTCCGATACAAAATGTTTGTTGCGTGAGAAAGTGAACTAATGTAACAGCTTTCTAATATACACAACAAATAAACTTTGATGTTTAAAACAAGTTATTAATATAGTGAGTATAAAAATATTATTCACGTCATACATATACCATATCAGTTTAAAGCAAAATAAAAATTACAAGTACCTCTTACTTATGTCTATATGTTTTTATGATGTGTTAATCCACACTGAGGATCGAAAAATATTTAAAGAAAACATATAAAAATTTGAACGCAGCGGGATTCGAACACGCGTCCTCTTGCTCTCACCACTGAGCATCAGCACTTGCACGGTTCGCAAGAGGACGCGGGTTCGAGTCCCGCTGCGTTCAATTTTTTATGTTTTCTTTAACTAGAAGGTATGTTAGTCATTCCGTACGAAACGACTAACTGAGTCACTGAAGCTTAATTTATTACATATGTTCTATTATATATTAATATTATATGGAGAATATTTATAATTTTATTCAAACAATTACAAAATTCTATATATACATATAAAATAATTTTCGTAAGACTCAGTGACTGAATCGAGGGTTAAAATCCAAAAATCCTATGACGATTTAAGAAAACATTTTACTTTTTAAAATCCTCGCGAACAAGACGCTGTAACAGATAACGATATAAAGTACTGTTAACTTTACCTCAGTGGTAGCCTTCTTGCATTTATCCGTTCCAGCAAATATGTTCAGTTGTGTAGATCCAGGCTTCAGCGGGCATTGATCGATGTCCACGCGGCGTAAGTCGATGTCAATACCGCTGGTGCCTCTGTAAAAATAGGAAAATTAATAAAAAAGCTTAAAAAAGGTATATTAATTTATAAATTTATAAAATAATAAAAGCAAAAATAGAGATATTTGTTTATTCCAGTGAACTTTTATGGACAATTTGACTCAGCCGTAGTGATAAAGGATTGCAATCCCGCAATATGGGATCCTGCAGCAAATGCCGTAAGATATGCGAGATTCTGCGCGTTGTTGACTTCAATCCCGCAAAAATCCTGCGGGATTGTAAACTCTGTGGGATTGCAATCCTTAATAGTGATGTGCTTATACTCTAATTTTCTCGCTTAACAGAATCTTGTTGGGTAGAAGGATCTTAGAAGGAACCTACAGGGAACTCTATCTCCACTTTCCACCTAAATTCGAAACATTTCACGTTGAGCGCCTTAGTTAAATACCGTTAATTATCTACGCTAACACCGTAATGCCTTTGAAGACTATAGAAATAATAATTTTAATATTTATTTAATTCTATAAAGCTGACATATTTTAGATTTTAATTAAGTTAAAATTCTTAGAACAAAATATTACACGGTATAACAAAAGGCAAGCGATATGTTTCCCTGACAGATTATGCAAATACAGCAGCTGATGCAAACAAAACAGTTGTTGTAATTATGCCGCTATACCTGTTTCTATACTATGCGTTTAAATATTATATTAGTGAAATATGACTTTTTTAACGTCGTATTTAAGGGTCATAAAGGACAGGGTAGGAATAGAGAAAATTTAGTGTCAAGACACTCTATTAATTTCTTCTGGCCTTTAGCGATTATGCTTTGATACTCCGTTTTCTTATTTATTTTATTTTTTGTTACCTTTCTGTATACCGTACAGCGGGTTACGCTAAGAGAATCTGGTGTTAAGACACTCCATTTCCACTTTTCGTATTTGTAGTATTGCATGTAAAGTAGTTAAACTCAATGCTACGCTTTGGCTTGTAGCTAGAGCAAAGAGAATGAAAATAATTATTAGAATGAAAAAAATTCATTCACCCGAGTGGAAATCGAACCGACAAACTGTCTCCGATTTTACATAGAGATTTTATTATTTAGCTTGGCATAGGGCAGAGGGAGCCCACACTTCATAAGACCCTCCACCTGTTTTGCGTTAGAGGGATAACGTTTAATACATATTGAGTTATTATCAGATATTAATTCATATGTTAATTAGAGAAAGAACTAGCTTTCATTCGATTTCACAGTTCAGTAAAGTTACAACACTTGGTACATAAATTATAAATCTCGCTAGAGAAATCTCATGGCATTTTACATTTGTGCAGACATAATAGAAATATTAAAAATGGCCAACTCTATTTTTCAAATGACCTCACGAGAGTAAATCTTTTTACATAATTCAAGCGCTACTAAAACAAAAAACAATGATTTTAATTTTACTAAGAGCTAAGTAAAATGTGATCTAAAGCTTTTGTTGGAAACTATCAAATTTCAGTATAAAAATTTGAAATGAGAACATTATTTAAGATATTCTGGAAAATTTCTTTACCAAAGTAACAAAAAAAAGTATATTGCCACAATACTGTAGAAATTGTCAAAATCCGAAAGTACAATTGAAAGGGAAAATTGAGTCTAAACAGGATGTCTATGCATCCTGCATGTATTGGGAGAGTAATTGTTTTTAATTAAAATAAATTAACTCAATACATTACGTGGACATAGGTCCCTTCTGTCTATCCTACCATATTTTTTTTTTTTTTTTTTTTTTTTTTTTAGCTTCACGCTTTATCCCGCACATGGCAGGGTAGGCAGAGGAAACTGCAGGGACCGTGGGAACCTCGTGTTAAGACACTCCGTTGCTTCGTTCCCCGTTTATTTATTTATTTATTTATATGGGTTGCCCTATACGGGATCCTATATAAAAAACATCTTATTATTTTTTTCATGATGTAAAGACTTTTTAAGTTCAAACAAGGAGGTATAACGGTATAATTGGACAATTCGAATAGAATCTGAACCAAAAGTGAGAAAAGAGTTTCTCTACCCACTTTCTTTTAGTTTTAAGCTTTAAAAGTTATTTACGGTAAAAGCGCAAAAATAGAAAACATACATAAATCTAACAAATAACAACATCTTAAGAGACAAACAATAAAGAAAATAAATAATCATACAAACTTTATTCAGAACGTTTTGTTTTATGGACGACTCTATGAAATTTTCTTACCGCATTTGTTTTTCCTCATAATGTTTAACAGTTATTACTTACATTAGCATAGGATTGTAATCTACGTAACATTTATGTAACATATGAGTATGTGTCAGTGTTTACACGCAAAATATGAATGTACTTATAGATCTCAAAGATTATTTTTGTTAAAAACGTTTAGTTGTTTTTGTTTTACAGCTTCCCGTTTCATTCAGGTTAGGTTAGGTTCAGATTTTAACTGAGACTTTAGATGAGGAACCGTGAAAACCGGCTATGAGACTCATTTGGTATAAACTCAAAAATATAGTGATATGAGGAAAATAATTTACTTCCCATTATTAGTGATGATCATTTTACACATACACAGACGCGGCTTCGCTCCTTATCCCGCTTGTAGCAGGATAGGCATAGGTAATCGCAAGAACTATGGGGACCAAGTCTCAAGACAAGACACTCCGTATCCCGCTTTCCGCGTTTTCGACGCATTGTGTTTTAAGTGGCGAAACTCTACACTGCGCTTTTGCCTAGGTGGTCAGAGCTAACAAAATGGAAATGAAAAATTCATCTTCCTCGAGCGAGAATCGAACCTACAAGCCGTCACGTTGCAGACACTCTGCACCACGATGGTCTTCGGATGGTCAATATTATAATTTAGACAAAATTATGTATAATAAAATCGACCATAGATCTCATCCCAGTTACAGATACTCTGTTATGTACAAAATGAAGATAAAAAAGTAGTATTGTTTCAAGTTTACGTTTCCATATTTTCTATTTAGATATACAACATATACTTTTATTTCCATACTATAAATAATCAAGATATCATATCATCCTTTTCTTCTAACACACAAGTATCAAAATACTTATCCAAAGCTGCCTTTGGGATAATAATATACGGTTTCATTCAATTACTCTTGCTATCAATAGTTTGTTTAGAAGTTGACCAATACCATTGAAGCCGTCCCGAGCGTATCTTTGACCTAATCTTTTTATGAGATATGCCGCTTTTTTGTTAGGGGGCGGTCACCTAATAGATATTAACATATATAAGTATATCTATATATACATAAAAAAAGATAATATTATATATTTAAAGAATTTCTGCTTTTATATGTTTTAAATAATATTGAAATAGATTTTTTTACTAACATTGTATTTTTTTTATTAGAGCGGCGTTGATTTCCGCCAAAAATTTGGCATATAAACAGAATATTTATTTATGTTATTTATTTAGTTCTATATTTATAAATGATGATGCATACAAATGACACAAAAGGCGATCTAATGGCTTAGTAGCCATCTCTTCCAGATAACCAGGCGAAAAGAAATACTTTGCTCAAAAAGAGGTAGGTGTGAAATAAATATGAACTATTTATTACAAGTAAACATAAACAAGTATATGATACCTATAAGACAATAAATAAGTTAACATAATTTATTATTTCAATGAATACGTACATATATTCATTATATACAAAAACACACATATATATATATATATATATATATATATATATATATATATATATATATATATATATATATATATATATATATATATATATATATATATATATATATATATATATATATATATATATATATATATATATATATATATATATATATATATATTAGAACCGAAAAATATGGCTCATTTTATTTAAAATATTTTTTGAATCTCATTTACTCCAAAGCTTATTGAAAAAGCTTGTATTAAAAGTAATCTGCCGGCCTTGTTTTATTTGGGCTTGGAAGAGCAATTAAATGACAGAAGCGAATTCATTATATCGTAATCATAAAGCTTACCATTATAAAAAATAGAAAAAGGAACGTTGATCTCAATATGATGTTATTTAATAAACTTTGTATAAAATATGACTGACAGGAACACAGGATTTAGAAAGCTACGAGTGACTTTAAGCTTTGCCTGAAGCTTTGACAAGTAGGCCTTAGGGTGTGAATGAAAGCACTAAGAGATCTAATATTTATGAGGTTGAAACTTTTTTTGTTTATATTTTATAATACAACAAAAATGCGAGCCAAAATTAATGGTCGCATGTTTATTTTTCCACCATCATTTAATAGCATGATAATGTAAATATTGTCTTACGAAAATGTACTAATATACTGTATATTATTAATAATTTAAATATTATTATATAAATCGATATGAATGAGATTTAATATTTTATAGTCTCAGTTTGTGACATTCATATACGAGGTGTATGCAGCAGTAGCATTAATACCATATATATGTAAGTGAATCACTCACTATCACTCAAATCACTTAGAAATTATATCAAGTGTGAATCAAATTAATTATAAAGGGTTCTGTATGTAAAATTTTAATTGTTTAAACTATTTTGACTAAATACTGATATATTTTTTATTATATATCATTTAATAACTTTTTATCGATTTTTATATTCTATAAGGCTAGTAAAGTGATAAAAAATTGACTTACTTGAAGAAATAAGTTCCATTATTGAATCCGAAAAAGGGCACAGTGTATGTCAGCATCCATATGTTACCGCCACCACAGTCGTAGTAGGGCTTCGACCATTTCCCATCTTCGTACGTAACAGAGAGAATCTCGTCGGGTTCTCTCTCTGTATGAGTCGTGTCGTTATAAGTGTACGTATTGAAACCTGTATTAAAAAATATATTATAATTAAAAAAAGGTTAAATAGTAACTAGTGTTAAGGTTCCGCTCTCTTAGATACTTTCAGGGATTTTGAGAAAATTTCGGTAAAGGTAACTTTCTCTCACAAGACTGGATAAAAGAAAATATATTGCTAAAGATTATTGCTAAAAATAATTTAAAACACATCAAGTATTAATAAAGTGGAACGGAGTGTCTTAACACTAGGTTCCTATGGTACCTGCGGTTCCATCTGTCTACCCTGCCATGTGCGGAATAAAGCGTCAAGCTAAAACTAAACAAACACCGTATAAATAGTACTCTTAATCGTAGCTTCACGCTTAATCGTAGAATTCGCAAAAAAGAGAGAGAATAGAAGAAATTATATTGTTCCGAACTCACTTCTATCTCGTATCTGTGGAGTAAGGCGTGTAATTGTATAACAATCCCATTTATGTACTAAATATACAGAACATATATAACAATTGAAATTATCCCTAAAAATAATGATACGTTCATAGAGGACCGTCGTGGCGCAGAGGCGTAAGCGTCTCCCTGTAAACGCGACGGTTTGTGGGTTCGATTGCCACTCGGGGAAGATGAATTTTTTTATTTTCATTTTCT
This sequence comes from Dione vanillae, assembly GCA_037178615.1. NCBI lineage: Eukaryota > Metazoa > Arthropoda > Insecta > Lepidoptera > Nymphalidae > Dione > Dione vanillae. The sequence goes on along the minus strand of JAZFAU010000444.1, from coordinate 99,003 downwards.
CCATTCTTGCAACTAGGCAAAAGCACGGTGTTGAGTTCCACCACTCAACACGCAATGCCTCGAAAAGGGCGGAAAGCGGGGACGGAGAAAGCAGGGACTAAGCAACGGCAGTGTCTTAACACTACGTTTGTATGGTTTCTGCAGTTCCCTCTGCCTACCCCGCCATGTGCGGGATAAAGCGTGAAGCTAAAAAAATAAAATAAAATAGTGATTCGTAAATATTCACTCATTCTAGTATCCTATAAAAATAGTCTTACGTTATTTTTGGATCCTCTTAACACTGAGAGACTACTTTCGACCACCCAATTCCTTAGAATTGTTAATACATAGAAGCGCATATAAAAGGTAAAAGCGCAGAGTTGAGTTCCGCCATTTATCAAGCGATGGCAAGACATTACGTGTTAACTGTCGTAACTCAACGCTGCACTTCTAATATCTTTTTTCAACCGAATCTATAAAATATTAGTTAATAATGTAAATTCAAAACTTAACAAATTATACTATTATTTAATCTTACGATAAAGCGAATGTCACCTTCAATGGGTACTATTAACGGAAATCGAACCAGAGCTAAAACGATAATGGCGAAGAAATCGTCATGATTATGCGGGGAAATTGTGAACCACAGCGTGAATTGTGATTGAAGTGGATTGCTGCTATCGTGGCGAAATTAGGACACGCCTGGCTAATGCGGGGGTTGTGGGTTCAATCTGTTGTGAGATATTTGTATTAATATATTAGATGTTTTAATCTATATATTTGAGAAACTAAATTGACTAAATTGTATAATTTGGAGAATAAAAAGTATATATCAAAGAAAGACTGCAAACTGGCTTTTTTAAGTATATCTACGTTTTGTGACAAAAGGTACTTTCTTTGTTATACCTCTAGGAAAAAGCTTTGAAGAAAACATGTAAATGAGGGGCGAAGTGAGATCTCAGCGATATCGGAAACAGACGGGCCCTTGACCTTAGCAACATAAGAAATCGTTTGTGCATTGTGTATTAGGACACATATGCTTTTTATTAATATATTTAACAGGCTTTAACAGGTTCGATACAAAGTCAAAAAGAAGTTATAGCGCATCGTTAAACGCCGCCACTCAATTTTAATAATATATAAACATTTTTTTTAGCTTCACGCTTTATCCCGCACATGGCAGGGTTGGCAGAGGGAACTGCAGGGACCGTGGGAACCTAGTGTTAAGGCACTCCGTTGCTTAGCCCCTGCTTTCTCCGTCCCCACTTTCCGCCGTTTTCGAAGCATTGCGTGTTGAGTGGAGGATATATATACCTATAGTCTATATAATAGTCGATTTACAATAAATTACTGTTTGCAATAATAACTCGTATTTACTATGCTATTATTTAAAGTAACGTACTTAGTTACATTTCATGTCTTACATTTGTTTTAAGTTTGAACGTTCTTAAATTTAAAGTAAATTTAAATATTTATAATATTTTCTGAAACTCATTGCTGTGCTTAAAAGAGCAACTGCTGAGATTGTTGTTGGCTCTTTCTAACATTTTGGTAGAAAAATGTTCAAACGAAGTTAGAATTTGGATATTAATTTTGTTCTTGAAGATTTGCAAACAATGTAAGATTGAGATCTTGACGCAAGTGGATAACGTTTGTCTGTCGACGCGGTGGGTACAATGTAGTATCTTGAAATGTAATCTTGACAAGTATTGTCTCAAGAACGGTATATCTTGAAACAAGGTGACGATGATGATAAAGCAAGAATCTTCTATTTGTAGACATAACCCTTAAAGCTTAGAAATCGAATGTTCAATATTTACAATCACATATATACATTTCAGTATCGCAATACAAAATAATCCTTAAAAAATATTGCCATATTAAGCGTTGTTACTTTTAATTAATGATTTCATATTTCCTTCGGTCTATTTCAAAGGTATTATTAACTTTGGTATATAATTTGTAAATGAATAAATTGAAAGAAAGAAGACAAAAAAGTCCCATCGCTCCCTAAGTTTCTGAACTTCTCGTGAACTGATGGTAATTGAATAAAAAACCGACAAGTTCTTCAAGCTTAGTGATCAGAGCCTTTGGACGGTAACCGCGAGACGCGGGTTCAGTTACCGATGAATTAAATTTTTTATGTGTAATCTTTAAATATTTCTTAGGTATATTCCTAATTGATTAACAAACTAAAAATATTTTAAATAAATATTTTTACTTTAAATAAAGTAAGTTGTAAAGTTGCTAAGTTTACTAAGTCAAAATGAAAGACTTTGCAGACTTAACCCATGTTGAGAAGTCAACAATATTTTATTAAAGCCAATTCCAGTCCAAGTTTGAAGTAACTTACTACCAAAATTCCTCTCCCTATTGTTTCAATCTACGTACAATAACATTACATAACGTAATTTCTCCAGTGATTTAATACGATTTGATACGGACTGGTTTAATTGTTGTCAGATCTTAATGGAATTCCAAGATACCATTTCAAAGCTGGTTGGAGATTTGGCGTTTACAGTTGTATATAGATAAGGAAGCTGTTAAGATATCTTGGTTCGTGTGATACTGTAGGAATGGCAAATTTTCAATTTGGTTGAATACTTCAAAATGGTTATTGCATATTGAAAGTAAAATATTTTGGATAGCCGTTTTTGTTAGGGAGAACTAGACATCATTTTGTATTGGTAAATTTAAAAGTATGAAATCCTTGTTAAAAAAAAATTAAGACTCGCCTTTAGATGAATATAACCAAAAGATATAAGTAAAGTCAAAACATTAAAAAAATACGATCATGTGTATATTTACAGTTTCATATAATATACATAATGAATTTAGGAACTTCATTTTAGAGTAACGTATGCTACTTTATCTCAAATTATTTTTAATTCCAATATACTTTCCAATCTTTCAATATAAACCGGTTATAAAGCTATTCTGCATAGAACTGAATTTCACACAAACTTTAGTTGTTGAGGTTTTTATACTTTCTTTTACAAATTTGGTAAATTAAGTCAATTTTTATTGTAAGATATATATGCTTAAAGCTTTTTCCTGTCTAGAAAATATGGAGAATATAATTTGTACCCTTCTGGTAGAATGATTAATAAATAGAAAAACATTACTAACTTTAACTACCATTAAATTCCAACTATTTCTCGCCCATAGTATCACACTCACAAAAGGCACTTACTACTGCTAACACACTCCGTTCCTTACAATTCTGAACATTGTGTGTTTAGTAGTGGAACTCAACGCTATGCTTAGTCTTGTTGGCAGAAGAACGAAATAAAATAATCTATGAATGAATGCTATGTTTCAATTTACTTTATTATTTTAGTGCTATATACTTCTTTCACTTTATTATTTATTTTTTTCAATTATAAAGCAAATCAATGCAATAAAGTATATCTATTATTGTTATTATTAATAATTTTAAAATCCCCAAGTGAGAATTGAACTCACAGACTCTGTGCCATTATACCATGATAGCCTCTAGTAAAAATCCAAGTAAAATTTATGTACTAACTATATTTGATATATTATAAACAATTAAACCGCTATACTCTTGTACACTTACCACGTCTAAACTGATTGTGGTTCCGTATGACGCGCTCGGCATTCTTGCGGGCAATGTAGAACCATTCGGAGGTGTTGCTCAAATATTTGTACTCCACCGCCAGATCCTTTGCCAATATCGGCCCTTCTGGCAAACGATATGCGAAAGGGCAAAACAGTTGATAATCTTTATATTGATACTGGTCGTAACAATTTCCTGCTGCAAACACATCGTCATCGAATTCGACCATTGAAAAAACACTTGCGTGTAATAAGTATTCATTATGCATTACTTGTGGACCAGCGTATTTCCATAGCCTTGTGAGCATATTTGCTCTATTAACAGCAACGTCCGCCTCTACCCTAAAACGTTCTTGTGCGTATCTATCTACGACGCCTTCTCCTAAATTTAAATCTGTCCCAGCTGTACAATTTTCACCCAGCAAATGTTGTGTTTCAATTAATCTTAGGAATCTGGTTACGACGTCTTCAGGGACTGCTGGTCGAGGTATTGTTACATTTTCAATATCACTTGTATCATTTATCATACTGTCTTTAACGATTCGGTCAGAAATTGCTTCATCAGCGGACATCCGTTGCGTTTCATTGTCATAGCTGTGCTCTACATTAATAAAATGTTCCAACAACGAAATATCCGTGTCTTTGGAAATGGTACTTCCGGTATAATTTGCGAAATTCTTCTGGTATGAATCTGATACTGTTTCTTTATACCCATCCTCGTCTGGCGCGCCGTAAGGTCTGAGGGCTGACACGACGGGATCTTCCCCCGATTTGTCAATGCTCTCTGTAACAAAGATAAATGTTTTATTATCAAGTAATAGTACTAGTAGTCGTTTTATTTACGCTTGTAGGGAGCAGAAAATTTTATCTCAGTACAGAGAAAATTGGTTGCTACATGAATTTCGTTTCGAATTTTTACTTTATTTTATATTTTAGAATAATTTCATGTATATATTTTGTCGAATAATATACTAAAATATTAAATAAATAATGTAAAATATAACTGAAATGTATATAAACATTGCTTATATATATTTTACTTATATAAATTAGAATTGAATTGTAAGCCGTTACATTTACTGTTAAACATTGTCTCCTATGTTACGATAGATTTAACTAATACCAAATAACTGGAACCAAATACAAAACTTATAAATAAGCGTACAGAACTACACAACCGTCCAATAGTAATATACATGCTAAAGCATCGCCATAAAGCGGATCACGGAAAGCTTGTAAAATCAGCCATCCGGCCCTGTAAAGGAGGATTTTGTTTATTAGAACAACAAATTGCGTTGCGAGGCAATTGATAGCCCAGCATTATTTATTGAAAGCAATTTCAGTTCCGCCTAGAAAATATTGTTTTTTATTTTCTGCCTTACTATCAGGATAGACGCAGAAAGAGGGGTTAATTTTACGCTTATTCTTGCATAGCTGGAGAGAATATGCATGAGAAGCTAGTGTTAAGGTGCTGTGATGCTTACCTAAATTATATATCGAGTCGGTTCTCTTTGTTTATATGTGGAAAATGAAAATAGACTGAAGGCGGAAAATGTCAACATACTGAATGTCACAACAAGAACTTACAGTTATTATGTGTAATATATATTATCTGTATCCCTAATATATATATTATTATATTCTCAATTATATTACATAAAAATAAAATAAAAAAAAAACAGTTAAATGTGAGTCTTAACTGAAAATACTCTGAAAAACTAAATATAACCATATTGTACTTTTTTAATATCTAGACTTAATTTCAAGTTTTGTGCCCTTTTATTCACTAAAAGTCACTAGATTCACATACTCATATTTGGCTTAAATTTATGTGTGATATCTTCATGATAGTGATATATTCAACAGATAGAAGGGCAAAAATAATCTTATCAGAATTCCGTTTTTCCTTTGGAGTCTTAAAAATACGATTTAACGTCGTTTTCTATCTTTCTTTATCTTTCACTTTGACAATTTGCCAAATGGTCACTTGTACTTTGAATTTAGTATAAGTTTTAAAAGAATTAAGTCGTGGGAAGCTTATTTTCAAAGAGCAGTCATATTTTGTGGCTTAAAGAGAACTTATTATAAATTGTAACTTTCAGCATTTTTATTGTTCTATTTCCTTCGATAATCTAAACTTAATTCAAAATTACTACAAAGTATAATACAAAGCAGATCCTACCGTCTATGATTATGTATGCTTAGATCCTTAAAACTTGATAACGAACGTAGATGCAGTCTAACGCAGCGGTATTTAATCACGCTCCACTTCGAAACGTCCGAGAGGTGCAGGTTGAAATCCCAATCCAATGCAACAGTTTAAATTTTTACTTTTCCTCACATTCACACACACATTCAAAAAATCATTAATATATATGATGCAGTTTTTTTTACTAGATAGAATGAATTAAGAGGTGAGTTTACATGTATAAGAGGAAGCTCATACATATAACAAGAGCAAGGGCTACATATAATATATAATATATTTGCATGGTGTAATGGCAAAAAATCAATAAAAGTTACATACAAAGTCATTTTGTAGTAACAGCATTGCATAATGTAAAGCCGAAGCGGACCGCAACTGTATTAGAAAATTCAAAATAGTTTTACTAACAACTAAATTATTTACATGTTAACTTCTCATACATCCCAAATCGCCAACAACAAAAGGTCTTGAACTATTTCAACTGTCATTTATCAGACCCATGACTGACGTTTGACGGATTTGACTTGGGATCCTTTGAATTCTGTATTCTTTTTTTGTATGGGAATAAAGTAATAATATATTTATTATTATTTAAGTGGTAATATATTTATGAATGAGAAAAAAATAATCACAAAAAGCGATCTTATGGCTTACTAGCCATCTGTTTCAGATAAATTTTAGGGCAAAAAGAAACACTTAATATTAAAAGGTAGGTAGGTGAGAAAGAAATATAAACTATTAGAAGTAATCATAAACAATTTTTTTTGGTCTTCACGCTTTATCCCGCACATGGTAGGGTTGGAAGAGGAAACTGCAGGAACCATAGGTACCTAGTATTAAAACACTCTGTTGCTTAGTCTCTGCTTTCACCGTTCCCGCTTTCCGCCTTTTTCGAGGCATTGCTTGTTGAGTGGCGGAAATCTATTTTTCCCGAGTGGGAATCGAACCCACAAACCGTTGCGTTTACAGTCAACGGTCAACAAATATATGATAAGTTTACGTAAGTATATGTAATTACTTAAATTAATACATACATACATTTACGCACATATATATATATATATATATATATATATATATATATATATATATATATATATATATATATATATATATATATATATATATATATATATATATATATATATATATATATATATATATATATATATATATATATATATATATATATATATATATATTTACTACTGTATATACATAATTATATATTTACTATAGTATGATTCGTCGCAAACTAACAGCGACAATGTGCGAATTTACTCTCGAATAAATTACGTAATTTTCACAATAAATTTCACAAGTGATTTGAATACAAAATTGGCATTAAGTAACGCAAATTGTTGCCGATAGAGATGTTATAAGGAAGCTTATGACTTACAAAAAAATATGCTCGTAATGATTGTAAATTATAAAAAATATTTATTTATTTGAGCTTTTTATTTAGAAGTTAATTAAAAGCTAAAGGATATTGTTTCTTTGTTAAACTTTATGGTCGTGGGTTAACGAGAAATAGTCCAGTAATTAATCTTATTTTGTATAAGAAGAAACTACTTAGCGTTCCATGGATTCATCGTACGGGTGCCCATCGTGTTGTAGGAAGAGGAGCTCCGAGCAGCGCTTGGGACATGCGACCCAAGTGAAAGTTTAAAGGGCCCCTTTAAAATGCATTAACGCTCACCTTCACTGTCGGCTCTCCTCTCACTACCTAACCAATTTTTAAATGATTCTACCAAAGCCGCCTTCAAAGTGCGTTCTTGAAATGAATTTGTTATAGTTCTAGATATGCCGAGATCTATTAGTAAACTATAGAGAGATTTCGCTGTTATACCTCTCGCTTCTACTTCAACCGCATATAAGCTAACTCTAAGCCTACTCCTAGTCAGTTAGTTTGAAGATTGATATTATTTATATCTTATTAGTTTTAAATAGTGACTTTTCGGGATATTTGTTTCCCGTGAAACTGTAAGTTCTACCAGTATTACGCGTTTTTATATGTACATTGGAATATTTAAAAGAATTTTTGCTATACATCTATACGTCTGATGGCGTTTTTGTAGCGTGGATTTTTATAAAATAAAAGATTTTTGAGGCGCATTCATGAGAAAAATAAAATATATCAATTATTTAAAGTGTCATCAATGATAACAAAAAGTGGCTTATAAAGATTTTAATATTTTTTTTTAAATATTTCGTAGAAAAATGTTTGGGTTTTCTATGTAGTGAAAATAATGTAAGCAAGCTTAGCGCTAATTGGATTCATCTCTAATTATATTGTAATTTTCATTTCATTCTATTCAGCTTTTTATAAAATAAGATAAGATAAAGAAAACCTTAAAGTGTTCCTTTATGTGTACATATATATATATATATATATATATATATATATATATATATATATATATATATATATATATATATATATATATATATATATATATATATATATATATATATATATATATATATATATATATATATATATATATATATATATATATATATATATATATATATATATATATATATATATATATATATATATATATATATATATATTTATATATATATATATATATATACATAATCATACTATATGAAAATAAATCAATTTAGTATTAAACTTATCTCTTATTTATCTCGAACTTTTGCTTTTAGTAATAACAAAACTATGTATGACACATGTCATATACTAAGATAACTTTGACAGGGGGTACAGTGGGTTTCATTTAATATAAAGTGAAATAGAGTACAGTCCGCCGCCAAAAGGACAAAAATGTTTTTCTTAATCAGTAGCAACTGAGCAAAACAAACATTTTAACTTCATAATATTAGTATCTCGTAACTGGGCCAAGATGTCTCATTTTTCTTAAGAAAATAAGGAAAATGTCATCAAAATCACTGGCGAGAGTATAAAGTGGTAAGGTATTCTGTAAATATTTAGGGTACAGAAAATTTCTGTTCGAAATGAAGAGATTTCTTGGAGGAATTTCAATTAACATTCTTCTCTTAGGTGGAAAAGGTTTACATTTGATGAGTAAACACGTATTTTGTTGGACATTAATGATAATAATGTAAATAAAAATGTTAAGCCACTGTATTTTGGTTGTGATTGTTAGCGCGGGGATTGTGGAAATGCCTTTTTGTAGAACGAATTATTACCTAGGTCTGGTAACAAGATCCAAGCGCCGTGTTGAGCTCTGCCACTCAAAACGTAACGTCTCAAAAATTGAAAAACTGTCCAAGATTTGAAAAGCGTTGCGTACCGATTCGTTAATTTTTTTTTATTATTATTTTTTTAGCTTCACGCTTTATACCGCACATGGCAGGGTAGGCAGAGGGAACTGCAGGAACCATAAGAACCTAGTGTTAAGACACTCCGTTACTTAATCCCTGCTTACTCCGATTTATATGTTTTTTAATATTTTTTTTTTGTATTCTTTGTATGGACGTGAAATGTAATAAAAAGAAACGTGAGATGATTATACGTTAAAGCTTTACGATTAAATATTAAATTTTTTCATTTTATTTCCTCAGTCCTGCATCAAAATGTATAAATTTGAAGGAGAAATAGCTAATTAGAATACATTATAAATATCATTGTAATAATATAAATGACGCATTTTAAGTGTCGTAGATAACTTTGACCGCATGTCTAGTGGGCTATAAAGAAACTCTTATAGCCTATATAAACTATGTCTAAATGAAATAGCATATAAAATATATGTTTACTTCCTGAGATCAGAGCACTTTATGATTGAAAAGATATATATGTTGTGTAAAAATATACTATATAAACGAAACTGCAACTCTGTCTATACAGCCTTAGTTCAATATTAATGCATAACAGTACAAAACCGAAAACAGTTTCGAGGCATGAGAAGAAAAAAACACACTTACCACGTTCGTAAACACCGAACGAATAAGTAAGTTAAATAACGGGTGAAAATAGAAGAAAGCTCGCTAACAGCGCTTCAAAGGCCGCGCTAAGTGCTTTTTGAATGTTTCCACCTCAAAAGTTCGGTTTACATATTAAAATGATTTGAATTTCTTTTTTAATTGAAATGCTGTATAATTTGTTGTAAAAGCCGAAAGTTAAACGGTTTAAAGCGACTTGTAGCTTCATAGTAAAAGCTTAGTAGTAAGCTTTTTTTTTACCTTAAACTTTTTTGTTTAAGGTAAAGTGCGAAGCTTCACGCAATACTATCCTATTGTAGGGAGAGAGAACCTAGTATCTACTCGCTCTGTTCGTTACTGTGCCCAAATTCTAAACATAATATCTTTAGTGATAGATTCCATTGGTTGAACTCAACATGAAAATATTAATAATATTTTAAGTATTAATCGATAAAATCAGAAAAATCAAAATTCGGTAAAATAATTAGTAATAAATGATGATTATATAGCTAACACTATTAGAGAATCCTAACACTCTCTTGTAAATAAATGGTAGTCTTAGATGACAAAGACTAAAAAACAATGAAATTATACCTAGGCTGTTGAAAGCAAGCAATGTATGTACTAGAAGAGTACTACTCTAAAACTTGATTTATTTTTTTATAGCTTCACGCTTTATCCCGCACACGGCAGGTTAGGCAGAGGGAACTGCAGGAACCATACGAACCTAGTGTTAAGACACTCTGTTGCCTAGTCCCTGCTTTCTCCGGCCCCACTTTCCGCCTTTTACGAGACATTGCGTGTTGAGTGGCGGATCTCAACGCCGCGCTTCGCCTAGTTGCCAGAGCGAAGAGAGTGGAAATAGTAAAATCCATTTTCCCCGAATGGGAATCGAACCCACAAACCGTCGCGTTTACAGGCAGACGCTTACGCCTCTGCGCCGCGACGGTCCTCTGACCTGATTTATGTAAACTTGATTTATGTCATTTAATATAATCACGCAAAATCTCTGTCCCAATACGTTAGAAACATATGGTCTACGTGTGTTTCGATGTTTTTTATTAAATTAATCTTCAACCTCTTCTGATTTCAAACTTTATTTTTTTTTTGTAACTATTTTTTCAAGAGAAAAAGGAACCTTCTTTTAACAAACCCAGACTTTAGATACAACTTTACGTTAAGCTCCGCTAAAGTAACAGGCAACCTGTCGAATATATAATAATAACCTATTAAAAGGTGTCTGAGTTAAATGCAGGACACGAAACGGGACGTATTTATATTTAAAATATGACTATAATTTAGGCCATAATTCACCTAAAAAGAAATTGAACCTGTGACCGTCGCACTTACAGATATACGTTTTGACAAAAATAATTTTGCTGATTTGCTTATCGAATGTTATATAACGTTAGCTGTATCAAAATAATTATTCTTGTGAAACAATACTGTACTAAATATTCAAGTTACAGTTCCAAACATTATAGAATAATAAGGTTTAAGTTCATTATGTGATATAATGTAGAAGACTAAGCTTTGTTCTTTTCAATTACATATTACTTACTATTTTTCCGCAACTTTTCTATTATCAGGCTGTATATTGTCATGGCGCAGACGCGTAAACTTCTGCCTATAAACGCGACGGTTTCTGGATTCGATTCCCACCCGGAGAAGATGCATTTTTCTATTTCCATTTTCTTAGCTCTGGCAACTAGGCAAAGCGCGATGTTGAGTTCCGCCACTCAACACGCAATGCCTTGTAAAAGGCGGAAAACGGGGACGGAGAAAGCAGGGACTAAGCAAAGGAGTGTCTTAACACTAGGTTCCCACGATCCCTGCAGTTCCCTCTGACTACTCTGCCATGTGCAGGATAAAGCGTGAAGCTAAAAAAAAGGCATAAAATCATAAAAAAAATTAAAGCTTAGTAAAGATTATACAATGTATTTTATAGAACAAGGGAAAAATTTTAATAAGGCAATCTCGTCCGCAGCGTTCAAATAAGCTTTGTTAAGTCTATTATCGATATTTCTTTAATAAGGAAAAAATTATGATTATAAGATATATGTATTATGTATATGTATATGTATATGTATATGTATATGTATATGTATATGTATATGTATATGTATATGTATATGTATATGTATATGTATATGTATATGTATATGTATATGTATATGTATATGTATATGTATATGTATATGTATATGTATATGTATATGTATATGTATATGTATATGTATATGTATATGTATATGTATATGTATTTAGTACATTTAAGTATATTTAAGTAGCTTATATAAAAATGTTTTGTTTGCATTGTTTCTACTACAATAGTATAGAAGTTTCCTTATTTAATTAAGATATTGTTAAGTCAGATGCAACTCAAGTACTGAAGGGTAATCTGAAGCCGTATAATATTCGCTTACTTGGCCAGACAAAGAGTATACCTACACGTTCAGTAATAGCGTAAAACATTAAAGCTAGTCCAAATAACCTTATATTATACATATATTTAGCATCACTCTTTATCCCGCACATAGCAAGATAGTCAGTGGGAAACTACTTGGATATTTGCTTGCCGCATTCTACCATTCGAGACACTTAGTGAGTGAAGTGAGGAACTAACGCATTCATTGGGTTTTGCTACCAGAACAAGAAAAATAATAGTTGTTAGTAATTAATTGTTCCTCGAGTGAAAATCGAACTCACACTCATCATTCTACAATAAGACGCTGATCCACTGTACCACGACGACTCTATATTGTATGCAACACTATAAATTCAATATCCTGTACAAAATACGATACTGAGAGGTTCACTAAAAGCCATATCCATCAAAGGGGTGGAAACAAACTATTTAACCACAAACTAGATACTCTTATAGTATAACTAAGCGCTTAATCCGCTCACTTTGTCATAAATTTTAATCATAATGCTACGAGAATATCTTGTAAAACATATTCATTTTTCAGCCTAATGGAAGTCTTTACATGACGTTCCAGTTTTATTAAGTGCTTCGTTAGAATTCTTGCTTGATTTTGATCTTATTTTATTGTATAAGATAATGGGTTCAGTAGCCAGATGGTCTTTTAAATTGCATACTGGTTTTTATTACGAGTTTAATACTAGTAAAGATGAGCTTTAGAGTAAGCTTACAGCTTATTAGTACAACATCGTGACGCAGAGACGTAGCGTCTGCCTGTAAACACGATGGTTTGTGGGTTCGATTCTTAGTGTAAACAAGATTTTCATATTTCCATTTTCTTCGCTCTGGCAACTAGGCTGAAATAAAATAAAATGGTTCATATGGTTCCTGCAGTTTCCTCTGCCTATCCTGCAATATGCGGGATAAAGCGTGAAGCTATGAAATCACTAAATACACTAAATAAAATTTATAAAAATAATATAGATTAAAAATAAATTAAATTTTCTCCTTTCATCGATACTATGAATAACATATTGTTTCAAGATAACACCATATCGACTAAAACACATTTCTATTTGACCTCTTTCCGAAAATAACCGAAAACAGATTCAATCTGTAACAGTATCACGTATGCAGTCCGCCTTAAGGAGCCCCTGGAGATATTTTGGATTCCACCCACTTTACCCCTTGTCTGACATGTTTGACAGCTTTGACATTTGTTTACTTTCTTTTCCGGGTTTTATTAGATAGTTCGTCTCTAGTATCAGTTGGTCGTAATTGGCTTAAATAAGACGAATTAAATATTTTTATGATTTTTATAGTGTTAATCCATACTGAGGCAAGAAATATATAAAGAATAAAAACTGGATCAGTGGTCACAATGCTTGCACGGTTTACAAGAGTTCGTAGGTTGAAATCCTGGTGCAGTTCAAATTTGCATCTTTAATTATTTATTAGAATTTAAGACAAACAGTTTCGAATGTAAGGTTTCTAAAAAATGTCAATTTTGTATAAAAATCGTGAAAATTAAATATATATTATTATAAAAATAATTTTCTGAGCAACAGTACACACTGACATAATTATAAAATATTAAAATGTTATCAATAATATCTTTCATTGAAATGTTTGTGAAGAGATAATATCCTTATTATTGCATTTAGTTCCTTTTATCACATTTAAATCAAAGTGGAATATCACGCAATATCTAGAAAGGTAGTGGAGAACTGAGTGTTTTAACCATAAATTTGCATCCTGGTTTGGGAACCAGGATACATATCTTTGGTTTCTACGTAGCTTCTCATTATAACTAGACTAGTAGAAATCACCACTACGTTTTGTTTTATATATATATATATATATATATATATATATATATATATATATATATATATATATATATATATATATATATATATATATATATATATATATATATATATATATATATATATATATATATATATATTTCTTCACGCTTCACGCTTTATCCCGCAGAGGGAACTGCAGGAACCATAAGAACCTAGTGTTAAGACACTCCGTTACTTAGTCCTTGCTTACTCCGTCCCCACTTTCCGCCGTTTTCGAGGCATTGCGTGTTGAGTGGCGGAACTCAACGCCGCGCTTTGTCTTAGATACCAGAGCGAAGAAAATGGAAATAGAAAAATCCATCTTATCCGTTTGATGTGAATTCAACTGCAATATTATATAAGAATACTAGAAAGAATATATATGTATATGTATATGTATATATATATATATATATATATATATATATATATATATATATATATATATATATATATATATATATATATATATATATATATATATATATATATATATATATATATATATATATATATATATATATATATATATATATATATATATATATATATATATATATATATATATATATATATATATATATATATATATATATATATATATATACTTAGTCTTGCCATAAATATTGTTATAAAGAAAAGCACGATTTTTTTTTTATACGTAACATTTATTCCTTTCATAGTGAGTTAGTTTAATACATCAATATATAACTATTAAAAATATACAATGTTTATTCGAAGTGGTCCCCATTGGCTGCAATACAGTCTTTTAAACGTTGAGGCCAGTTATCAATAGCAGCACGAACTCTTTCTAGAGGAAAATTCTTCACTGCCAACCGAATGGATCGTTTTAGGGACTCCAAATTATCATGGCGTTTAGAGCAAGCCTTACTCTCTAAAACTGACCATAAATCATAATCCAATGGATTTAGGTCAGGACTTGACGACGGCCAGTTTTCAGTGCTGATAAAGTCCGGAACGTTAGTTTTCAACCAAGATTGGGTGGATCGAGCTCTATGACCCGGTGCCGAGTCTTGTTGAAAGCACCATTCTTTGTTATTGAACATGGTGTTAGTTAAAGACTTAACTACCGTCTCAAGAATGGTATTTTGATAAACTTGTGCCGACGTTTTAATACCTTTTTCACAAAAATATGGCTCAGTCACCCCTTCATAGCTAACACCCCACCAAACCATCACTGAAGTGGGATAATGCCCACGTTGTACTCTGTTTACTAATTGCGAAGCTTCTTTAGAGCTTCCAGCATAAATACGGTCATTTTGTTTATTAAAATACTGCTCAATTGTAAAAACTTTCTCATCCGTAAACAAAATTTTTTTGTGACCTCCCTTTGCGTACCGCTTAAGTAGTTGTTTGGATTTTACCACCCTATTCTTCTTTAAATTATCAGTTAAGAAGTGACCAGTACGTCTCTTATAGGCTGCAAGTCCTAAGTCATCTTTTAATATACGCGACATGGTTCTAGGAGCTATCTTCATCTCCCGAGATAAAATCTTTTGCTTACGGACAGGATTTCTTCGAATTCTTTCCCTAACTGCTTTAATCACCTTTTTCACACGAACGGTACGTGGACGGCCAGATCTTTTTCTGTCACAAACAGAGGAGGTATCATTGTACCTATCGATAGCCCGGTAAACAAACATTTGACTAATACCAAGCGGGTGGAGGGTTTTAAAAATTGCACTTTTCTCCATACCTACTTTATGTAAGGCAATCACAGCGATTCGGTTCTCTTTATCACCCCACTCCATTTTAATATAACAAAATATTTAACAATATAATGGCGCGAAAATAAGAAAACACATCAAGCAATCATATAAAAATGACAGATTCCAAATTCAAACGTAATATTTTCTTTTTTTGAATAGTAACAGTATTTATGGCCAGACTAAGTATATATATATATATATATATATATATATATATATATATATATATATATATATATATATATATATATATATATATATATATATATATATATATATATATATATATATATATATATATATATATATATATATATATATATATATATATATATATATATATATATATATATATATATATATATATATATATATATATATATATATATATATATATATATATATATATATATATATATATATATATATATATATATATATATATATATATATATATATATATATATATATATATATATATATATATATATATATATATATATATTCTTTCTAGTATTCTTATCTATATTATTTATATTGCAGTTGAATTCACATCAAACGTACATTTTATATATCACGTAAGTAAGTAAGAAGTACGTATCTAAGTAAGAAGCTTTATAAAATGAAAAGCAAACGTTTCAGTCCCTAGAACCCAATCAAAATTAATTACAGTAAAATATTTCGCTCACCCAAACGAAAGCGGATCGCCGTTGTCATACAATATTGTAATAAAATTGACAAAAGTAGAGATAAGTGGCGATTTAAATAAACGAAACTGTTTGCGTGATATTTTTTTACACTGTACCTCCTACACATCAACACGTTGCAGAGTTTGCGTGTTTAGTCGCCCGACTAACCGTTTTATCTTCTAAATTTAATGGAGAAATAAAAATTATTCATTCCCCCTAATGGGAAATGAACTTGCGACCGTCACTTTAAGAGGCAGGGCCTATACAGCTGTGTGACAGCCTCCCGCTTCAGTAAGTATAATATTGACATTTCAATTTTCTTATACAACTTCAATAAAGTAGGATAAATTTAAAAGCCTCTTGGGTACAGGTAAAAATGGTTTTTGTTTTCCACTTGCACAACTTTCTTGTTTACTATAAAAGTTATTTATCTTTTATTTTGTATATGACCTAAGATTTATTTATATTTTATCATATTAAAACATAATCTTATAAATATTTAAAGGTTTTTCAGTAATTGATAACTTTTATGCTAAATTTTTTTTTAGGTTCTATCTGGATTTGGTTTTACACATATACATATACATATACATATACATATACATATACATATACATATACATATACATATACATATACATATACATATACATATACATATACATACATATACATATACATATACATATACATATACATATACATATACATATACATATACATATACATATACATATACATATACATATACATATACATATACATATACATATACATATACATATACATACATATACATATACATATACATATACATATACATATACATATACATATACATATACATATACATATACATATACATATACATATACATATACATATACATATACATATACATATACATATACATATACATATACATATACATATACATATATGGAGGTGGATGGAGGGCGCAGAGGCGTCGTGGCGCAGAGGCGTAAGCGTCTGCCTTTAAACGTGACGTTTGAGGGTTCGATTCCCACTCGGGGAAGATGGATTTTTCTATTTCCATTTTCTTCGCTCTGGAAACGAGGCAAAGCGCGGCGTTGAGTTCTGCCACTCAACACACAATGCCTCAAAAAGACGGTAAGTTGGGACGGAGAAAGCAGGAACTAAGCAACGGAGTGTCTTAACACTAGGTCCATATGGTTCCTGCAGTTTCCTCTGCATACCCTGTATGCAGGATAAAGCGTGAAGATATATACATATATATATATATATATATATATATATATATATATATATATATATATATATATATATATATATATATATATATATATATATATATATATATATATATATATATATATATACACAACATACAACATGTAAATTATGATAATAGAAGGCATGTTGAGGCATTTGTACCTGCGTTACTGTACATTTGAATTAGAAGGTAGAGCTTTTTGTACTGTAAGTAAATATTTTCTCATTATTCATAAGAGACGCGTCTTACATCTTACGAGAATATAAAATATAATCTTATATTATTTCTTAGAGGAAGAAATTTCCCTTTTCAACCACTACAGAATAATGGCCGTACTGTATCTGGAGAAGTAAAGCAATAGATAAAAAGAAATATTATATTTATATATGTTTGTTCATATATGGCAACCCCGACTAGTTTAGAGTCTTGTGCGAACACCCCGCGCGGTCGGTAACAGTTGTAGTTAGTAGTAGTTGTCGAGAAGTAGTAAAAGGGGCACGTGAGACGGCCGACGCGAGCGCACGTCCTTCCTGAGTCGATATATTAATTAGCGGTGTGATTTTCCCTCAGCCTTATTTGATTTCCCTTTTGTGTATTCCCTCTTGATATTGAACCTGACAAAGACAAAACCTACAAAAGATAATAGTTCAAGTAATCCTAAGTGAAGAAAACTAATGTGAAACATTCCACGTGAACAATCAGTGCTTGTGTTGTGAATTATGAAGATAAGGTACTGTACAATTTCTATTATCCTAAGACCGACTATAAGGTACATAATTAATAAATAAGCTACCCCTCAGCACGCTTCCACAAATGCGGCACACCCTACCCTCCACTATTCAATATATATTTTTTGGTAGCAGAACGCAGTTCATTATATTCATTATATACTACTATATACATTTTCTGGTAGCAGAGCGTAGTTCATTATATACTTCAATATACATTTTCTGGTAGCAGAGCGTGGTTCATTATATACACTATATACATTTTCTGGTAGCAGAGCGTAGTTTCATCCCTCTGGGTCCCCCTTGATCATAGCGTAGGTTTAATCCCTCTGAGTCCCCCTGATTATAGCGTAGGTTTATGCCCCTGAGTCCCTTTCATTACAGTGTTATTTTCCCGTTTTGGTATTTTGGCTCTTAATTTGGTACCTAACGCATAATTACAATATAATTTGATTTCCTAACCTTTTAAAACGTGTTCGCATCGAGTTGTTTAAAATATAACGCAGTCGTGGGTAGAATCATATCGTCGCGCGCTCGCCTTGCCGCATACTACGCGTTTCATTCGAGTATGCTCGTGAATTATATTTTATTATAAATAATATTATATGAAATTTTTATACATATAATATTGAGTATATAATTGTGTAGGGTGAATGTATAATGTGTAAAATATATAAATAAATATTGAATATAATTTTATATATTAAATATAAAATATAATAAATACACATAATATGGTTACATATATTTTATAATATTACGCCTATACGTTATTACCTATCCCGTTTTAAATTATAATTGAAGTTAGTTAAAATATTTTAATATAATTTTCTTAAAAAACTAACTTACTTTAAAATATCATCCCTACACTTTTATTGTTACCCTTTTTCCTTTTATTTTTATTTAAATGAAGTTTAAGCCTTAATTGTAGTCATATTATATATCATAGTATTTTATTATATTGCGATATAGTAGATTGCCGACTCGACGCGTAACTGGTTTCTTATCTCGCCAGATGTTGTGGATTCATTGTTTATTACGAGTTTATTATTTTTTTAATATTTTAGTTGAGTTATTTGTTTACTTGATTTCTGATTTCGCGCGTTGGTAGTGGGTTCATTGTTTATTACGAGTTTATTATTTTTTTTAATATTTTAGTTGAGTTATTTGTTTACTTGATTTCTGATTTCGCCCGTTGGTAGTGGGTTCATTGTTTATTACGAGTTTATTATTTTTTTTAATATTTTAGTTGAGTTATTTGTTTACTTGATTTCTGATCTCACCCGTTGGTAGTGGGTTCATTGTTTATTACGCGTTTATTAATTTTTAATATTTTAGTTCAGTTATTAGTTTACTTGATAATTTAAAATGGATACTTATGATGAAACAGTAAAATGTTCCTTATATACGGAAAGCGCAGAATATAGAAAAAATATAGGTGTGGTACGCTTTGTTTCCGATTGGATTGCCGATACCTCGGAACTTCTTGGCACTTCTGAAATACCTAGATTATTAGTTAGGTTCAAGGATTTAGATTCTCATTGTAATTTATTTGTAAACGCGTCCTCAGTGCTCCTGGGTGGGTTAGACCCGGCTATCGATTACCAAGAAATTAGTTATATAAAAAAAGAAGTGCGTTTAGTATATAAGAAGATAGACGACCTCCGGGTGCGTCAGTTAGAGTTGTGCCCACCTGCTCCCGTAGTTGATCCTGTCATGGCCAGTACACCCGTAAGAATGAATAGTAGAAATATTACTGAGCGAACTCCTTATAATAGATTACCTGATTTACCTATCCCTAAGTTTGATGGACGTCCTGATTCCTGGATAAGTTTTATTGACCAGTTTGACAGTGTAGTAGATTCCCAACACCATTTGACCTCCACAATGAAATTGCAGTACTTAGTTGGATCCTTAGCAGATGAACCTAAGCGGTTGTTGCTACATTTAAAAATTGAAGAAGGCAACTATGAAGTTGCTCGTGAGTTGTTGAAACAGCGGTATCACAATACACGGGTTCTTGCTGATACCTACATAAGCCAGATACTTACCCTGCCGGAGATTTCGAATAAATTTACAGGTTTGCGCGCGGCCTTCTTGAACCCCTTGTTAACTGCCTATCGCTGTTTAGAGCGTTTAGATTTACCCGTATCCTATTGGTCTTACATGTTAGTACATATATGTTTGACTAAGCTTCCCTCTGATTTGAAATCCCGTTTTGAGCGTTGTTATGGTGGTGATGCTGATGAATTACCTACCTTTAAAAATCTTATTACCTTTTTGGAAGACGAATGTCGTCACCATGACAACGTTGGCAACACCTCCCTTGTAGATTCTAACCTGACGAAATTTAAAAGTACTGTACCTAAACATACTTACTTTGCGGCTCCTCCCTCCCCTATGTTAGATAGTAGACAAAAAATGTTACCGGTAATAAATAATAGTAAAAAATGTTACCTGTGTGCTTCCTCTTCCCATTACCTCCGTGAATGTCCCGAATTTAGAGCTATGAATCCTAGAGAAAGATCGGGATTTGTAAAACATTCCCGGTTATGTTATAGGTGTTTGGACAAACATTCAATTCTTATGTGCAAGCGGGACTACAAATGTTCAACCTGCGGTCGCTCATCCCATCATACTATGCTATGTTTTAATGATTCCCGTAACCCAATGTATCCCACCTCATCCAATCGCAATTATAATTGTAATGCCAAATTTAATAAACGCAATTATCCGCGTACCTGTCCTTCTTCTACCCGCGGTCCCCATATGGGCGGGGGCCAGCATAAGAAATATTCCCCTTCGCAACTCCAGCGCTCCCCCCAACGACATTCCCAGAGAGCTTCTCCCCCCAGAGAAAATGCTCCGCCCCAACCTAGACAGGTTGAAAATAATAGACAGGTTGAAAATATTATAAGATATCGTGATAATTCCTATAATAGAGAAGATAGACCCATATAGCTAGATACTTGTATTACTCCCCTTTCCCCTTGCCTTAATATCTCACCCAATTCCCTTATATTATTGCCTACTGTTAAATTACACGTTAAAACTGCTAGTGGCTATTTTATTGAAGCGCGTGCCTTATGTGATACCGGTGCCCAGGGTTGCCTCATTACAACCGATCTTGTTGTTAATTACCTCAATTTGACCATCTCCCCCTCCTGTGCCCCTGTACGTGGCATAGGTAATATTCCTTTAGTGGTTTCCCGTGGTTCTATTTCCCTGTGTTTTAAACCTTTGTATAATTCCTTCTCTGAGGTGTCAACCTCTGCTATAGTTATAGATGTGATAGCCGGTACGCATCCTGAGTTTGAGTTCCCTGAGTCTGTGTTTTTTCCTAATAGTGATTTTTCCCTTGCTGACCCTACCTATAATAGGCCTGGCCCGATAGATATACTATTGGGTGCTGACGTATTCGGCGCGCTTTTATTACAAGATAAAATATTTAACTTTAACGACCTTACTGCCTTGTCTGCAATTTTTGGTTATATTGTTTGCGGTCCAGTCGCAGCAGATTATGGTGAATTAGAGCCCCCCAT
The DNA here is from genome assembly GCA_037178615.1 of Dione vanillae. Classification (NCBI taxonomy): domain Eukaryota; kingdom Metazoa; phylum Arthropoda; class Insecta; order Lepidoptera; family Nymphalidae; genus Dione; species Dione vanillae. The sequence continues at coordinate 77,105 of JAZFAU010000444.1, read as the reverse complement.
GACTGGAATATCCTTATCCCGTCTCATCGAGAGATTCTGGAAGGTCGAAGAGATCCCTCAACCTATGATTGCTTACCCCTTAGATAACGATGGTGAGATTTATAAATAAAACCCGAAACTTACCCGTTGAGTTATCTGTATCCTTATTCCGTTAGCGCGTAGCGTTTCCTTGCGGTCTTCCCTAAGACGACTTTCACTCTTTCTTGACAAAGAAGGAATCATCAGAGTCGGTGGTCGTTTATGAAATTCCTTTAACATTCGAAGAATTAACTACAATTTTTGCTAAAATTGAAGCGGTATTAAATTCCCGGCCATTATGTCCCTTATCTAATGACCCTAACGATCTAGAAGTTTTGACGCCCGGTCATTTTTTGATTGGCCAACCTCTTAGTGCTTTGCCAGAGTATCCCTATAACAATGTAAAAATTAATCGTTTAACCCGTTTTCAAGTAGTGCAACAGATAACTCAACATTTTTGGTCGCGGTGGCAGTTAGAGTACCTATACACTCTGCAGACTAGGCAGAAGTGGACTGATCCAGTGAATCCTCCAACAGTAGGCGAGCTAGTCCTCATCAAAGATGATAATTTACCCCCTTTACAGTGGCGACGTGGTCGCATTTCCCAAATTTATCCTGGTAAAGATAGCGTTGTGCGTGTGGTTGATGTTAAGACATCGACAGGTATCCTAAAGAGAGCCTTAACCAAATTAGTTCGTCTACCTATTAGTTAGTTTCTCCCATTTTCTCGTAAACATTAGATGTTTAGGGCGGGGGCTATGTTTGTTCATATATGGCAACCCCGACTAGTTTAGAGTCTTGTGCGAACACCCCGCGCGGTCGGTAACAGTTGTAGTTAGTAGTAGTTGTCGAGAAGTAGTAAAAGGGGCACGTGAGACGGCCGACGCGAGCGCACGTCCTTCCTGAGTCGATATATTAATTAGCGGTGTGATTTTCCCTCAGCCTTATTTGATTTCCCTTTTGTGTATTCCCTCTTGATATTGAACCTGACAAAGACAAAACCTACAAAAGATAATAGTGCAAGTAATCCTAAGTGAAGAAAACTAATGTGAAACATTCCACGTGAACAATCAGTGCTTGTGTTGTGAATTATGAAGATAAGGTACTGTACAATTTCTATTATCCTAAGACCGACTATAAGGTACATAATTAATAAATAAGCTACCCCTCAGCACGCTTCCACAAATGCGGCACACCCTACCCTCCACTATTCAATATATATTTTTTGGTAGCAGAACGCAGTTCATTATATTCATTATATACTACTATATACATTTTCTGGTAGCAGAGCGTAGTTCATTATATACTTCAATATACATTTTCTGGTAGCAGAGCGTGGTTCATTATATACACTATATACATTTTCTGGTAGCAGAGCGTGGTTTCACTATATACTACATACAATATATTAATGTTTAAATATTTTTAAAATTGTGAGTGGCGGCGTTTAACGATGTGCTATAACTTCTTTTTGCCTTTATTTCGAACCTATTAAAGCCTTAGATTTATTAATAACAAGCATATGTGTCCTAATACACAATGCACAAACGATTTCTTGTGTTGCTAAGGTCAAGGGCCCGTCTGTTTCCGATATCGCTGAGATCTCACTTCGCCCCTCATTTACATGTTTTCTTCAAAGCTTTTTCCTAGAGGTATAACAAAGAAAGTACCTTTTGTCACAAAACGTAGATATACTTAAAGAAGCCAGTTTGCAGTCTTTTGCCAGTTGGCAGTTCTTTGATATATAATTTTTATTGTTTATACAGTGATTTAATATTAAATTATATTTTCTTTTTTTGCTTGTTTCATTTCGTTTCAATCTAATACATATAATACATATATATATATATATATATATATATATATATATATATATATATATATATATATATATATATATATATATATATATATATATATATATATATATATATATATATATATATATATATATATATATATATATATATATATATATATATATATATATATATATATATATATATATATATATTTAATACTTTAAACTAACACGTCTGCAAACAATCGATAAAATGTAAATTATAGCCAGTTATTACTTGTTATCGCAAGGAATGCGATACTGGCCAGGTAGTTAGTAAACTCGAGTCCTGTACAGAATTTCACAATTATTAATTAATAAAGTATAGCATATTTTGTAGTTGTACGTATTTTGTAGTATAACATATTTTGTTTAAATAATTATTTACAATGTTACAATGAAAGCGGAATAATTTAAAAAGAATTCGAAATCTATACCGAACACTTTTTGTAAATATATATATATATATATATATATATATATATATATATATATATATATATATATATATATATATATATATATATATATATATATATATATATATATATATATATATATATATATATATATATATATATATATATATATATATATATATATATATATATATATATATATATATATATATATATATATATATATATATATATATATATGTAAGCTTTGTATATTGTGTACGCGGTCTATTATTTATTATTTATATTATGTATACGCCGCCTTAAAGTTTGACGTTGCCATACTGACATGAGATTTAAAACGGTTATTTAGAATAGAAGCCATGAATACATGAACATTAATAATGGCGTCGATCTATTGGAAGTAAAAACCTTTAATTGTCGATTTTCTAATTTTAGGTTAGTATATAATGTATGTGACAATTTATTTTAAAATAATAATATTGTAAGAATTAAAAATAATTAACATTAAATATTTCTAATTTTAGATAAATCAAATTGTGTGTTTTTGCTCCCGTCTTCGACATCCAACATATTATAAATCGACAATTGTCAGAGTTTAATTGGATATCCGTAGATCATGGCAAGATTACAATTTGAAGTAGAGCTTTCAGCGGATGAAGATCCGAAAAATAACATAATTACGATAAAATCTATAACAACAGAAGAAGGAATGACATATCTCATGCCGCCATGTTTTCAAGCAGCAAAACATCACCTACAATTAACGAACCTTCCAGAATTCGTAAAAATAAAAAGAACATTACAGAGAAGGGGTCATAGTAGAAAGGTATGGATATCAATGCCAAGCGATGTGCTAAAACTATACAAAGATAACACTGGAAATATAATGTTTAATGATTATTTGTTACAAGAATTGACTCAAACGAGCCAATCTACTACAGACGGAAAATTACTAGAAATTTTAGAGAAATTAAGCGACAAATTCAATACTAACAAAGAAAAGTACACCAATTTAAGCGGATTGACTGAAAAATTTGTTTTGAAGAAATTTGACAACAAGACCACTAATGCCAAGCAATGGTTACAATGCTTTGAGAGTGAATGTAAAAGATTTGATTTAAATTGTAACACACAGAAAATTAGTGCATTGAGGCTATTTTTGAATAACTCAGAAAGCGACTGGTATGAGTCTATACTGATTAAACACAGCTTAAACTCACTGTGGGAGATATGGCGAGAAAGTTTTCTAGATACATTTGCGGATAAAAGCTGGTCTTCTGTAATCTATGCATTGACTTACAAGCATTTAAGTGGCTCTCTACTGGAATATGCATTAAAAAAAGAAAGATTGTTACTAGAGTATAACAATAATATTGATAACAGAACTCTCACTGACTTAATCGTCACAGGATTACCTACTTATGTTAGGAGCAAATTAGATAGACAGGAAATGACAAACCCAACTATTTTATTTAATGCCCTACAAATGCATGAAGATCAAAATAACAATATAAAAAGAAAAGTTACAGAAAAAAATAAATCAGAATCAGAATGGCGAAAAAAAATACCATGTCAGATTTGTTACAAAATTGGAAAGAAAAACAGATTTCACTCTGAGGATTTGTGCTGGTTCAAAGAAGACAAGATCAGCAATAACAGTGGCAAACACTGCAAAAATTTGACATTAGAGATTGATCAATTCGAGGATACAAAAAACTAAATATTCCCCCACTAATTGAAGTTGAAGTAATATTGAATGACAAACTGAAATGTTCTGGTATTTATGATCCTGGATCAAATATAACTTTAATAAATTCTAAATTAATAACAGTAAAAAATTCAAAGATAAATTACTTTGAAAACAAATTCAACACAATTGGTGGTGGGGGGAAAACTATAGGTTTAGTAAAATTAAACGGAAGAATATTGAATATTGAAGAGGAAATAAATGCATTTATTTGCAATGATAAAAATTTCACTCATGAATTGCTTTTGGGACTGGATACAATAAAGAGGTTTGGATTGACCCATGACGGGAATTTAAACATCCAACTTCAGAAAAATGCCAACCCAAGTGAAAATCAATATATCAGTCCAATAAGAGACGAAAATAAATATTTTGAAATTGAAACCAAAGAGTCTCAAATATCGAATTATGAAATAAATTTCAATGAGGGCATAGATGTGAATAAATTTGACATCGATACTACTAACTTGAAAGATGACCAAATTACAAAAATTAATGCATTATTAGATGATTATAAACACATATTTGCGAAAGATAAATTTGACGTTGGACAGGTGAAAAACTATGAAGCATTTATTGATTTACAAGTAGACAAATATTGCTCAAAAAGACCATATAGGTGCTCCTTGGGGGATAGAGAAGAAATTGAGAAACAAATTGGTCAATTGCTAAAAAATGAATTGATTGAAGAATCTTATAGCCCATTCGCAGCACCTGTGACATTAGCATTCAAGCGGGATGAAGGGAAGAGGTCAAGATTGTGTATCGACTTCAGAGACCTTAATAAAATTATCGTTCCACAGGCACAACCATTCCCTCTTATAGAGGATCTGATGGTAAAAACAATAAACTGTAGGTATTTTACTACGCTTGATATTAATTCTGCTTTCTGGTCAATACCACTGAGGATCAGCGACAGAGCGAAGACAGGTTTTGTCACACAAGAAGGTCATTACCAATGGACTTGCCTGCCTTTCGGGTTGAAGACATCTCCGGCAATTTTTCAAAGGATTCTGACTAATATAATAAGAAAACATAACCTGTCTAATTATGTAATGAATTATATAGATGACATAATGGTGTTTTCTAAAACTTTCGATGACCATATGGACCATCTGTCGAAGTTGTTGAATGCTATAGCCGAAGAAGGATTCCGTCTAAAATTGACAAAATGCAAATTTGCGGCACATTCGGTAAAGTTCTTGGGGCATTTAATAAAAGGTAATATAATTACACCTTTAAAAGATAACCTCAAATCTATAGCAGAATTTCCAGCACCGCAAAACAAGAAACAAATAAGACAATTTTTGGGTAAGGTAAATTTTTACAATAAATATATTCCTAATGCTGCAATAACTCTTGATCCATTACACAATTTACTTAGAAAAAACACAAATTACGTTTGGTCAGCTGATTGTGAAAAAGCTTTCCAAACAATAAAAAGCAATTTATGTTCAGCCCCAATTTTAGCCATTTTTGACCGAGAGGCACCAACTTTTATATATACTGATGCAAGTATAAAAGGCATTGGTGCAGTTTTGAAACAAACACAAAGGTGTGGTGAAATCAAACCAGTGGCCTACTTTTCAAAAAAGTTGAATGAATGCCAGAAAAAGAAGAAAGCTATATTTTTAGAATGCCTAGCAATTAAAGAAAGTTTGAAATTCTGGCAACACTGGCTATTAGGGAACTCATTCACAATTTATACGGATCATAAGCCACTCGAAAATCTAAACATAAAGAACAGAACAGACGATGAACTGGGAGACATGACTCATTACTTATCACAATACAATTTTGTAATAAAATACAACCCAGGTAGAAACAACACCGAAGCAGATTGTTTAAGCAGAAATCCTGTATATGAAAGCCATGAAAATGAAGAAGATAATTTGAAAACTATAAATATTGTCAAGATTGAAGAAATACTAGATGACCAGAACAAAAACACAAACATAAAGGACAAGCATACTTTTATTAGAGAAAATGGTATATATTACAAGTGGAACAATAAGAAAAAGAAAATAGTTTTGTCCGAAGACTATAGTAAGACATTAATAAAAAAAGTGCACGAGCACTTCTGTCATATAGGAGTAAATCAGATTGAATCAAAATTAAGACCTTTCTACACAGCACCAAACCTACTGGACAATATAAAGTTGATCTGCCGTCAATGTGAAGTTTGTATCAAAAATAAAACACGTATAAATAGAAAGTATGGACTTATGTCACAGTTAGGACCGGCAGAAAAACCTTTCCAAATTATGTCCATAGACACTATAGGAGGATTTGGTGGTAACAGATCTTCAAAAAGATACCTACACTTGTTAATGGATCATTTTACACGCTATGCTTACATCTCGTGCTCAAAGTCACAACTAGCAAAAGACTATATAAAATTGATAGATCAGGTGATTAATTACAATGAAGTTGAGATATTACTTTCAGATCAATATCCGGCATTGAATTCAGAGGAATTTAAAAAGTATTTAAAAGATCACTCTATTAAATTAATCTTTACGGCTGTGGATGCTCCCTTTTCGAATGGTCACAATGAAAGGTTGAACCAGACGCTGGTGAATAGAATTAGGTGTACCTTGAATAGCAAAGGAAAAAAAATATCTTGGACAACTGTGGCAGCGGATTGTGTAAAAGCCTATAACTCAACAACCCACACAGTGACAGGTTATTCGCCTCACTATCTATTAAGTGGAGAACCAACAGATTTACTACCAACAACCCTGAAAAGAAAACAAATGGAACCCGGAGAACTGGAAGAAGACCGAAAAATAGCATTTCTCCGGTCAAAAAAATCTCATGAATTGAACAAATCCATTTTTGACAAAAATAGAATAGATTACAAGTTTCAAAAAGGTGATATGGTCTTTATAATGGACTGTAATAAGTTGAACAGATCTAAAATGGATGAAATTAGAATTGGTCCTTTTGAGATACAAGAAATGATATCAAACTCGCTATGCAAAATCAACACTGGGAAGAGTAAAAAGTCCTTGGGATTGTATCATGTTACAAAGCTCATTCCTCAGTTTGATAATCCAAATTAACTCCAGTCAATTTGCACATTTTGGGGGGGAGATGTAAGCTTTGTATATTGTGTACGCGGTCTATTATTTATTATTTATATTATGTATACGCCGCCTTAAAGTTTGACGTTGCCATACTGACATGAGATTTAAAACGATTATTTAGAATAGAAGCCATGAATACATGAACATTAATAATGGCGTCGATCTATTGGAAGTAAAAACCTTTAATTGTCGATTTTCTAATTTTAGGTTAGTATATAATGTATGTGACAATTTATTTTAAAATAATAATATTGTAAGAATTAAAAATAATTAACATTAAATATTTCTAATTTTAGATAAATCAAATTGTGTGTTTTTGCTCCCGTCTTCGACATCCAACATATTATATATATATATATATATATATATATATATATATATATATATATATATATATATATATATATATATATATATATATATATATATATATATATATATATATATATATATATATATATATATATATATATATATATATATATATATATATATATATATATATATATATATATATATATATATATATATATATATATATATATATATATATATATATATATATATATATAATATATATATATATATATATATATATATATATATATATGTCGGCGTAAACGCTTTAAATTAATTATTTAATCAAGTTATTTCGAATTAATTTGTAAATCAGTTGTTGTTTAATGTTTAAAAATCAAAAATGAATTAATCATTGTTAAAACGAAACATAAAAATGAATTTTAAAAGTAATTTAATTGATTGAAAACCTGTATTCAACAGGTGTTGTTATTATGATTTTTACTATAAAAGGCAGTGCGACGGTTGCTCAGGGGTTCATTCTCATTCGAGCCGTCGGACTGTTCGGACGAACTTTGTGTCCTGATCGATTGTTGAATAAACTTGTTATTTTGCTGAAATAGTTTTATTATTTCATTGCAAAATGAGCCATCAAGATTATGTTGGTGAAAGTGACGTCAGCAAAGCTGACGTCACGCTTTTTAAAAATAATCCTGGAGGAATTTCTACGTCATCAGAAGTCAGGGAACAGGATTCGGACACTCTTCCGATCCAAACCACATCCTCATCAGCTCGCATTCAACCTGATACAGCTAATTGGATGCAAGTGGTTGCAACAGCCCCACAGAACGGTGTCGGGACTACTCCATATCCTGGGCAGTTTCCTTTGTCGGCTCCATAGCAAGATATGGATGGCATAAATATGCCATCATCCATTATGACCGGGGTACCGCCTCAGTTCGTCATGCAAACGATGGAAATGATGAAGAAGATGAATACAGAAACAAAAGTGCGCATCAACGATGTCTATCTTCCATCTTTCTATCCGGACACCAACGTAGGGGTTCGGGAATGGTGTCAGCATATTGACAAGGCAATACTAAATGATTTTGACGTTCGAATGAAAGTTGGCAGCCTATTAAAGGGTAGAGCCAAAATGTGGGTAGATGACTGGATGGTTACCACGTCGTCATGGGAAGAACTACGAAATAACCTCATCACAACATTTGAACCGGAAATAGATTCAAACCTTCAGATGTCAAGCAGAGTCAAAACAACAATGATGCAAAGCCTACGGTTATAACTATCTGCACATACTGTAAGAAACCAGGACATCTCATTTTCCATCAAGTCTAACCTGAACTTCATTGCAGGAACAAAATTAGCTCCAATTACCATCCAAGTTGGTACAAAACTGTTCAAGCTGTATTTGACAGTGGGGCAAAATGGGAATGGACTGAGCTTCATGAAAATGCTCGATCTAAGGTGATCTAATGTCTGTCATCAGCTCCAGCATTAACTCTGTTTCAGGAAACGGCTCCAATACAGCTTTATACTGATGCAAGCAGTTTAGTGTTTGGTGCTGTACTGGTCCAAATTATTGAAGGTCGACAACACGCAGTTGCCTTATGAGTATGAGAACTGCCGAAGCGGAGAGCCCATACCACACATACGAATTGGAAACTTTAGCAGTAGTACGCGCAATAAAACATTTTCCACAATATCTCTATGGGCACAAATTTACAGTCATAACGGACTGCAATGCATTGAAGGTCTCCAAACATAAAAAGGACCTACTACCAAGGATATATGAGTTTGACGTAGAATACCGCAAAAGCGAGCGTTTACAACATGCTGACTTTTTCAGTAGAATCCAAATGAACCGGTAGTTAACAACATAACAAAAGATTTAGATTGGCTAAAGGTCGAACAACGGAGAGATGAAGGATTGCGGTCGGTAATGGACAGCCGCTGTTTCAAGCAATACAATTCAAGCAATAGCCGAGTGGCAATGAATCCACCATGCAGTACCGTATGTTTCGACGTGTACTGATCCTGCACAACCTCGAGCTATCCAAGCAATCGCAATCTGAACGATAAGTATTTAAAAACGTAAACGTAAGTAATATTTTTCATTATAACCTAACATTTAGACGGGTTACCGTCGTGGCGGCGGAAGAGAAAATTAAAAACATAAACGTAAGTAATATTTTTCATTATAATTAGGACGGGTTACCGTCACACTCAAAGTAAAAGCATATTTAACTTCATATAAACACGTAACGTGAACACACACTCACACACACACACACATACACACATACACACACACACACACACACACACACACACACACATGCACACATTTACTACAATCTCCGAGAACCTCCGAGAATCTTCGAGAACCGCCGAGAACCTCCGAGAAACTTCGAGAACCTTATAGACACACACACACATACACACACACACACACACACACACACACACACACACACACATACAGTTACACGAAAATGCACACATTTACTACAATCTCCGAGAACCTCCAAGAAACTCCGAGAAAATCCTTCGTGATTCCTTAGAAGGTATTAACAAATGGTCAAACCTAAAATTGTGCTTTTTACAGATATTGACCATGAGAATCTCCGAGACCCTCCGAGACCCTCCGAGACTCTCCGAGACCCTCCGAGACCCTCCGAGACCCTCCGAGAACCTCCGAGACCCTCCGAGACCCTCCGAGACCCTCCGAGAACCTCCGAGACCCTCCGAGACCCTCCGAGAACCTCCGAGACCCTCCGAGAACCTCCGAGACCCTCCGAGAACCTCCGAGACCCTCCAAGAACCTCCGAGAACCTCCGAGAACCTCCGAGAACCTCCGAGAACCTCCGAGAACCTCCGAGAACCTCCGAGAACCTCCGAGAACCTCCTTCGTGATTCCTTAGAAATTATTAACAAATGCTCAAACCAAAAATTGTGCTTTTTCCAGATATTGACCACGAGAAAACTACGAGAACACGGCGAGATAAGGCTAGTGCAGGGCGCGCACCACCTTTCAGAATGGCCGTGTCGGCGCAAAACTCCGAACAATTATCATCACAAAACTATATTGACCACGAGAAAACTACGAGAAGACGGCGAGATAAGGCTGGTGCAGAGCGCGCACCGCCTTTCAGAATGGCCGTGTCGGCGCAAACGCTTTAAATTAATTATTTAATCAAGTTATTTCGAATTAATTTGTAAATCAGTTGTTGTTTAATGTTTAAAAATCAAAAATGAATTAATCATTGTTAAAACGAAACATAAAAATGAATTTTAAAAGTAATTTAATTGATTGAAAACCTGTATTCAACAGGTGTTGTTATTATGATTTTTACTATAAAAGGCAGTGCGACGGTTGCTCAGGGGTTCATTCTCATTCGAGCCGTCGGACTGTTCGGACGAACTTTGTGTCCTGATCGATTGTTGAATAAACTTGTTATTTTGCTGAAATAGTTTTATTATTTCATTGCAAAATGAGCCATCAAGATTATGTTGGTGAAAGTGACGTCAGCAAAGCTGACGTCACGCTTTTTAAAAATAATCCTGGAGGAATTTCTACGTCATATATATATATAAATATATATATATATATATATATATATATATATATATATATATATATATATATATATATATATATATATATATATATATATATATATATATATATATATATATATATATATATATATATATATATATATATATATTTAGCTTCAAACTTTATCCCGCATATTGCAGGGTAGGCACAGGGAACTGCAGAAATCATATGAACGTAGTGTTAAGATAATCCCTTGCTTAGTTGCTGCTTTCTCCGTCCTCACTTTCCGCCTTTTTCAAGGCACTGCGTGTTGAACGGCGGAACTCAACCCCGCGCTTTATCTAGTTTCCAGAGCGAAGAAAAGGGAAATAAAAATATCCATGTTCCCTGAGTGGGAATCGAACACTCAAACCGTCGCGTTTACAGGTAGACGCTTACGCCTCTGCGCCGCGACGGTCCTCAATATATTATATTATAACATGACAAACGAGCAGAAGGGCCATCTGATGTTAAGTGGACACCTTCACCCATAGACATCAACTGGAGAGAATATATTGCCAACCAAATACCCAGGCCAATCCCGTATGGGCTTTCGGAACCTTTACTTATCTTACGAAGCACAGCAGCATTAATACGCTGCTGTTTCACGTCGGTATTCTGTGAGAGCGTGGTAGTTACCCGTTTCAACCCTGGCCCTTTTGAGTTACTGGTGTTGGTATAGCTTGGCTCTACCCCTTTAATATAGAAGAGATGTCTTAAAAAATATATGTCTCATATAGAACTTCCTTTTCTTGAAATCAGTAAAATAGCTCAATTGAAAATTTGCTATAAATTTACAAGGTAACTTCATAAGTGGGCGTAATAATTAAACGTTGTTGCCAGGAGTTGGTACCGCGTTAACTATGAAGAGGGCAATTTTAAATACATTAGAATATTACATAGTTTTTTTTTTAAATTAATCATGAAAAGGCTTATTCTTAGATATTACATAGAGCAGTTTATGTACTTGCTATATTTTTTTTTAGTCTAACGTGTCATGAGGTCAATTCTGCCCTTGGTTGTCCAACTTTTATTAGTCTAGGCTAGCATGAGGCCCATTTGGCCCTTTCTTTCTAGTGTAAATGTGATTAAATTAAACAATAATATTATCTTGTGGACGAATATCATATATATGTTAAGATCATATTTTAAATTTTCTTCAAAGATTCAGTTGTTTGTAAATATTTTAGATGAAAAATGAATTTTAAATGAAGTGTGTTTCTAAGTAATGTTGGCTTAAACTCTGTAAAATATTAAATTTAATGAAAGGTAAATTCAATGAACACTTGCTAATTTTCATATACGGTGAAAATACTGAGAGTGTATTTAAAGATTACGATTATTCGAATATTTAAAATTTAAATATACACATACACGCTTCATATTTTCATAACCATGGATAACAGGCTATGCCAAGACAAAGTAGTAAACACTTTGCTCTCCGCTTTCTGTCTCAGTTCATTGTTACGTGGGCGTAATGATGATGTTATATATATATATATATATATATATATATATATATATATATATATATATATATATATATATATATATATATATATATATATATATATATATATATATATATATATATATATATATATATATATATATATATATATATATATATATATATATATATATATAATATATATATATATATATATATATATATATATATATATATATATATATATATATATATATATATATATATATATATATATATATATATATATATATATATATATATATATATATATATATATATATATATATATATATATATATATATATATATATATATATATATATATATATATATATAGACAGTCCCTTACCCGCTTTCGGCTTTTTCAAGATATTAAGTGTTGAGCGGCGGAGCTTAACGCGAAGAAAATGGAGATGAAAAAATTTATGTTCTCCAAGTGGGAATCGAACCCACAAACCATCAGGTTTACAGGTGGATACTACGACTCTGTACGATAACCACCAAGTTATTTCATATAGTAAATATAAATATATTTTTAATTAAATCAACTCAATTAAATGGCATAATTGACATGAAATATTTAAATATTATGACAAAGTCAAAAGCAGATATTAATTATATCTTAGAATGCTTTTAATTGAGTACTTAATTAATTATACAAATAGACAATATGAGAAATTGAAAGCGCGGTTAAATTGATTTTGTTTAGTTGAAAATTGTTAAATCAACGTACTTTTATACTCAAAATTGAAAATAAATATCTCAATTTAGAATTTACAAAATAACTCCCATTTTTTCTTTACTCAACACTTCCTTCACGGAATCCCTCTGTTGTTACCGTCGGAGGGATAGAAGAGAGATCGTAGTGTCCAATTTCTCTAGTGTAGTGTCCATGCTCTTGGTCTGCTTAAAGTGGTATCAATACCTGCCATTTTTATCCAGTTACGCTTTCGTGTTTTATAAATATTTAAAGCTTGATTGAGACGTTAAGTATATATTAGGAATATTTTTAATAAAAAAATATTTTTTTTAGCTTCATGCTCTATCCCGCATATAGCAGGGTAGGCAGAGGAAATCGCAGCAACCGTGGAAACATAGGGTTAGGACACTCCGTTCCTTGCTTTCAGTCTCCTTTCGAGGCATTGCGTGTTGAGTGGCGGAACTCAACACCGCGATTGCCTAGTTGCTAAAGCAACAACTCAAGATTGCCTAGTTGCTAAAGCAAGAACAAGAAAACGGAAGTAAAACCCGATCTTTTTCTACTTACTAAAACGATTTATACTTCACAGCCTTATATCTATTATTGCTCTCACTAATTTCTCTTTAACTTTCTCGAGAATTTCCTTTCAAAAAAACTTTCTCTCTTTTATGTAACTGTTGATAATTTAATTTTCAGCATGGCCACAAAATTTGCTTTCAAAATTAAACCATATTAAATTATAGGGTTCCACATCCATTTATTAAACACGTGACTTGGCAGTCGTATTGATCCTGCGACGTTGATTGATACTTCGGAAAAGGAAGTGAAGTGTGGAAAATCTATAAATTATATTTGTAAACTTATTTCGACTCGGTTGGTTATTGGTTGACAGATGTTTTAAATCATAAGGCGTTCAATTTCCGCTCAATTTAAGTCATAACAACAACTCTAACTAAACAAGTTAGAGTTAACTGAGTTTTGTGTTTGTTTCTTATGGAAAACTTTTTACTAAGTCTAAAATAAGACAATTGCGATTATAATTCTCTAATTCGAAATAAAAAAGTGTAAGTCATTAATTGAAACAATATATTCTAATAAAAAGCCAAGATACCCCATAATGGAATTGGAACCCGAAGTCACAGACTATTCCTTATTGCACACAGCATTTTATTTTTAACAGAAATTCCTAGCCTATATATAACATATAGTACAACATATTGTTCGTAATATATGTTTTTCCTATAGATATATAAAAAATATAATATTATTATATATCTCCTCGCTTTGGAAGACAAAGCACAGCGTTAAAATTTTCCATTCAATCTGCTGACATCAAAGTTTAATTTTAGTTGTAGTTTATATATATATATATATATATATATATATATATATATATATATATATATATATATATATATATATATATATATATATATATATATATATATATATATATATATATATATATATATATATATATATATATATATATATATATATATATATATATATATATATATATATATATATATATATATATAGGTCTCTCCAAATTACATGAAAATATTGCACCACTCAAGTGGAAGGAGCGTAAGCCGATGAGGCATTTTAATTTGTTTTTATAATATTTAGGATATAACCAGTGAACCTGAAAAGGGTTTAGAGGTGAGAGCTTTCGCTTTGGGATTTTGTTGTTTTTGGAGCTGATATTTTTTCTTGATACACAGTTTTAAGTGACCAAGCAAGCAAATTGAGCTGATATTGTCATAGAATATTTGTTGTAGAGCGTTATATTTTGTGGCATATACGGTAATGTATACGACTATTTTATGTCAAAACATTTCGTTCTCCACTTTCGGCCTGCTTTAGAGATACCTAGTTACATTCTGCTCTGTCTTAAAATAATAATATTAATAAAGTTACTTTAAAGTCGATCTATATTATGTTTAACTATTATTGCTCTGTTTCATTATACAACAGATTTTACACAGATTTTAGTTTTTACAAGAAAAAGCACGAGTCCAGTTATGATATGACGACCGGAGAAAGTCTTTTAAAAATATTTATTTATTTATTTATTAAAAACATTTATTAATTAATTATATAAAAACATAACTTTGTTGATTGGAAACTGAATTAAGACTGATTTAATTATTATAATATATTATTAAGTACAAATGCAAAATATGTAGCCTATTGTCTTCTTAAACGCGGTGTCAGCGGAATGTGTGGGAGTCGGCACTGGAATGTGTGTATTACGCCATGGTAACTGTCCTTATGGGATCATTTTATTTTCCACCTATTTATCATTTTTCTGAGTCAAGTCAATTTGTCAAAAACGTCGTCGAACTCCCATGTATTAATTTGAAAGTATTGTTGAAGTAACTGAATAAAAAATCAAATTTCTAAGTCAACACAATCAAAAGATATGAGGATTTTTCTTCTTTCTTGAATTCATGCCGCATTTTTATGAAATTAACCTCGTTATGAATTCTACGAATCATTGTCGACCTAGAGATGTTAGAGATACAAGTAACAAGGTCGAAAATATCAAAAAGATATTTCAACACTTTATTTTATACAAGATAAGTGCACTTTTAAATTTGTCAACATAATAAACGTTTAGGGAAACCTCGGTAAGCGAGTATCATTTGCAACGAACCAGTATTTTAGAATATTTGATGGTTAAATGTAATATTTAAAATTACCTACAAAAATTATAAAAAGTAAGATATACGGGTTCTAATCCCGCTGAGCTCAAATTTTTATGTTTTTCTTAATAATTTTTTTATCATTAGTACTATAAATACTTCAAAAATTATAGAAAAAATATTTAATAATAAACTTATTCAATTTTAACTTAATTACATTATAAAAAATAGCGACTGAATGAACTATAAATAGCGTTTATAAAAATTTAAAGTATAGAGCATGAAGAAATAACTTAGTGTAAGGTCTAAGTAACTTTACCTGCGTGAAACTGTCAAAGACCCTTATGTATATAGTATAATTTCAGGGTGACGCGGTCACGTATAGGCTTTAGTTGTCAAAGTTGTGGTCAACTGTTCTGGCCTGTTGTTTAATAGCAGGTTAGATATAAATAAATATAATATGATAATAGCTAACGGACGTTCCATGTTGTGTGTTGGTTATGAGTTCCGGTTCCCACTGAGGTTTCCACTTAAGAATAGGGGTGGAATAAAGGGAACCAAGTGTTTATAGTTAATACTAGGTTAACCTTTGTCTATATCCCTGCTATATGCAAGAGCGGGTATAAACTATTTTCTTTAATATTGACTTATCAACTTTAGCTTTCCTAAGGAACGGAAAGCGTCTAACTCTAAGGGCGGCAGTTGGAAATTCGATGCTCACAATTTTTTATCACTAAATCAACATGTTTATCACTAGTCATTAAGATTTACATAATTCTTTTGCTAATTCACAGCGTGGCAATGAATTAATACATGTAATATAAGTAAGTGTAGAGAGAATAAAATATTTCTTATAGAAGTTATTGATAAGAATCACTGTTTTACCATCCAATAGTACCTCTAAACATAATAACTTAGGAAACAGTGATATATCTTCTCAGTTTATTGAAATATTTCCAATCAAAAAAATATTTAACGTAATCAATAGAGGTAAAAGGTCAAAATCTCTATTTGCAACATGAAAACTGTATTTTCATATTGAATGAGTATATCGTAAATATATAACAACTCTCATGTTTGTCAGTCCAATATAAATATTTTTTACTATTATTACGCTCTTAGTAGAGTAGGGAGAGGGAACCCCAGGAAACGTGTGGACGTAGTGGTAAGATATTTCATTTCCCATTTTACGCCTTTGGAGGTGTGTTGAGTGGTGTAACTCAATTCACACGCACAACTGCTTAGTTACCAGAGTGGTGAAAATGGAAAAAAAAATATCTTTCCCGAATAAGAATCGAACCCATAAACTGTGACATTATCACATAGATGCTGTACCTCAGCGCCATGCTACTAATTTAATTGACAGTTTTAAATATTTTTATTGTAGTGTATGTACTCGTAGAAAGTTTTTCAATTGTAGTTTGATGAAAACAAAATTTTATATTTTGGCATATCGATGTCATCGTTTGATTCCCACTTGAAAATATACACAAATTTTACAGTTAAATGAGATCTGACATGGCATAATGACGTTGTGGGATATTAAAACTGTAAAAGCGATGGAAGAATATAATTTATACTTATATTAAAGAAAAAGAACATTGACGTTAAGTTTCGCCACGCAGTCAAAAAACCGGTCGAAGACTAAAGTCAGTCATTAGACAATAGTTGCACTTAAGACTAACTAGAAATATTTTCTATGATAAACTTATATAAAATAGTTTTTTTTAGCTTCACGCTTTATCCTGCGCATGGCAGGGTAGGCAGTGGAAACCTAGTGTTACGACACTTCCGTTGCTTAAATCCCTGCTTACTCCGTCTTTCTGAGGCATTGCGTGTTAAGAGGCGGAACTCAACGCCGCGCTTTGCCTAGTTTGCCAGAGCGAAGATATGGAAATAGAAAAATCCATCTACCCCGGGAATCGAACTCAGAAACCATCGCGTTACAGGCAGACGTTGCGCTTCTGCACCACGACGGTCCTACGACGGTATAAAATTGTTAAGGTTTATATTTTTTCTTTTATTTGTACAGTCAATTTTTGTTTCTAAACAAATTTTATAGGGTTAACGGATAACATTTTACTTATTAGGGTTTAAATAGAGGGTTAAATTTTTCTATTTTTTTGTTTCTTTTTTGACTTCACGTTTTTTCCCGCTTAATCTTGGGTAAGCAGAATCGAGAAACACAACGCCCCAATTGTCTAGTTACCAGTGCCAATAAAGTATCAGTATCTTTAGAAAAATAGACTTGATATACAGACAGAAGACGTTAAAAAAACTAATTACAATTTCTTGTAATCCTTTACAATTACTTTTTTTACGTATGGAACCCTAAAAATAAATTTAAAATTACAATTATAATTAAAAAAGAACACCCTAATATTTAATATTAATTTGATTAAAAAATATCCACAAAAAATAATGCCAACCATCTACATAAAAATGTTTGCAAAGGAATCCAAATTCTACTCCTACTTTAGAACTCAAATGGATTTATCTTAAGGCCGTCCAAATAGTAAACGGCCTCTCAACTTTGTCTCTTAGCTTAATCTCAGATCTTGCTTCTAACACAGTGTAAATACTTGTTAATACTTGCTTTAAAATTATTTCTATAGTCAACAATGTCTATATATAAAGAACGTTGATTAAATCTGCCAAGTAAATTACGTTCTATACCATTTTCCACTCCATTTTCTATTTTCCATAAACTTCTGGAAAACACGATAATGTTTTATTTTACCTTTACTGGGACAAGATGGGATAAAAAAAAATCCTTAAACTTCCCTTTAGAAGACTGAATCCAAAAATGTTAGTGGTGGTTGAGGTTAGTAATCACTAAAGTTTTTTAAAATTATCTTTCTCGGATTTGAACACACACACATCAACTACACTACAACGCGTCTCCTGATTCCTGCGTGCTAATGAGCATTATTCATAGTCACGCTTATAATAATGACGTTGTATAAGGGTAAATATTAGCCACCGCTTAAATCCTTAAATGCGAATTTCTCTTAGAAATTGTTTAAGAATAAAATTGTTTTAAAGAGTATGTGTGAAAATTTGTTTTTTTTTTCTTTTTAAGACTTATGATTTGTTTGTTTGTTTTATTGAACAGACTGCAATTGAATACTTTTTATTATATTAAGTAGTTTATTTATGGAAAACTAAATGTTAAATGAGGACCGTCGTGGCGCAGAGGCGCAACGTCTGCCTGTAACGCGACGGTTACTGGGTTCGAACCCCAGTCGTAGAAGATGGATTTTTCTATTTCCATTTTCTTCGCTCTGGCATCTAAGGCAAAGCGCGGCGTTGAGTTCCGCCACTCAACACGCAATGCCTCGAAAACGGCGGAAAGTTGGGACGGAGTAAGCAGGGACTAAGTAACGGAGTGTCTTAACACTAGGTTCTTATGGTTCCTGCAGTTCCATCTGCCTACCCTGCCATGTGCGGGATAAAGCGTGAAGCTAAATGTTAAATTATACAATGTTATCTTTTCTACGTACATATACATGTGTGCTCTAATTATTAAATTGACGAAAGTCAGGCAAAAGACTTACTACCAAAACATTTCATTTTCTATTTTCCAAATAAGCTACAAAGCTTTATAAGACTTAGCAAGAACGCAATGAATCATCAACCGTAAAGATAAGAGAAGAAACTGCTTAGCATTCCATGGATTCACTGTGCACTTCCTCTTGGGCACCCCCATCGCGTTGTAGGAATTCCGAGCAGCGCTTGGGACTTGAGACCCAAGTGCCCCATTAAAATGCATTAACGCTACCCATTACTGTCCTAGCTCTTTCCACTACCTAAGCAAATTCTAAACGATTTCACTAATGCCGCCTTCAAAGTATGTTCTAGAAATGTATTTGTAAGAATCAATTACCAATAAATAAATTAATATAATAATCAATTACCGTCTCTATGTCGTAAAGTCTATAATCATAATCATATACAAATAATATATAAATATTTAAGTTGAACATACGAGTATAATGGTTACAATTTACACTTAGCTATGTAACTTTAACTCATTCTATTTTTAAACGGTGGTTAAAATATCTTATATCATTGAAGGAAATGTGTATTTTTATAGCATATATTATGTTTTATGTATGTATGTATGTATATATATATATATATATATATATATATATATATATATATATATATATATATATATATATATATATATATATATATATATATATATATATATATATATATATATATATATATATATATATATATATATATATATATATATATATATATATATATATATATATATATATATATATATATATATATATATATATATATATATATATATATATATATATATATATATATATATATATATATATATATATATTATTTTAAGTTTATATATTATTCATGGATAGTAGTCGTAGAGGCACATTGTCTGCTTGTAAAATCTTCTTTGTATAATTCCCACTTGAGGAAGATGATTTTTTTTCATTTCCATGGTCTTTGCCCCGAAAAAGACACATAATGCTTTAAGAAGGCGAAGAGTGGGGAACAAAGTGTCTTAATACTAGGTTCCTTCAGTTCCTTTGGTTCCCTCTGTCTACCCTGCTAAAAATTAAGCGTGAAGCAGTAAAAAAATATAAAATAAAAAAAGATCTAGAAAATAAAATATTGCATATGTATGTTCTAGTTACCATAGTAAAGAAATCGAATAACTAAAACAAAATTACATATACTTGTTTAGACTTAATTGAAAACTTCTTTGTTAGACAACTACGTCTCGTGAATATTACTGGCTAATTTCCCGTTTTAGTTCGACTTAATTATTTATACAGAATTTTTCACTATTGCAGCTTTTTATATGTGGTTTGTGTTTTATCTAAAATAGTCAAGAATAGTTTGATTAATTAATTTTTCAAATATCTGATAGATTATTTAGAATAGTAAATATTTGATAATATTAATATTTACACGTTTACAATATTATATTATAGGTGTTATAAACACAACTTAAAAAAAAATACTTATAGAAAACATGTAAAAATTTGAACGCAGCGGGACTCGAACCCGCGTCCCCTTGCGAACCGTTCAAGCGCTCTCACCGCTGAGCATGAACACATGGCTCAGGGCGCGGGTTCGAGTCCCGCTGCGTTCAAATTTTTATATGTTTTCTTTAAGTATTTTTTCTATCCTCAGTGTGGATTAACACTTTAAAAATCATAAAAATAGCACAACTTTAGTTACCGAAAAAATATAATGATCTAAATCTAAAACCTAAATCTAAAACTTCAAACAAAATGAAATAATAAAAAAAGAAAGAGGAAATTAGAAGATGTGGATAAAGTAATCCGGAAAGTGAACCAAGCATGGGCAAAATGAATTACAAATGGCAAAAGATAGAATGTATGAAGGTGGACGTAATTGTAACAAAAGTAATTTGAAATGTTTAAAAAATAATTGAGATTTTTCTTAGAAAAAAGAAACATCTTGTTTGTCTTTTCACAGAAATGTCACGTCAACAATTTAAGACTAGTGAATAAATTACAAGGTAACTGCGAAACATTTTAGTGAATATTTATGACACTCGCCAGAAGTATATTATTAAATTTATAAGAGATAAATTTAATAATGTAAGTACATATAATTTTTTTTTTTTTTTAGCTTCACGCTTTATCCCGCACATGGCAGGGTAGGCAGAGGGAACTGCAGGAACCATAAGAACCTAGTGTTAAGACACTCCGTTATTTAGTCCCTGCTTACTCCGTCCCCACTTTCCGCCGTTTTCGAGGCATTGCGTGTTGAGTGGCGGAACTCAACGCCGCGCTTTGCCTTAGATGCCAGAGCGAAGAAAATGGAAATAGAAAAATCCATCTTCTCCGACTGGGGATCGAACCCAGTAACCGTCGCGTTACAGGCAGACGTTGCGCCTCTGCGCCACGACGGTAATAATAATATAAATTTAATAATATAAATCAAGAGATTTATATTATAAATATATATTTTTTTTTGAGAAGAGAACGTACAAAGGCAAAGCGCTCAACACGCAATGCCTCGAAAAAGGCGGAAAGCGGGGACGGAGAAAGCAGGGATTAAGCAACGAAGTGTCTTAACTAGTTTGAAAAAAACATGCTGTTGAAACAGATACTATGACAGCGTTATGATTTTGAATATAATTTGTACCGGATCAGATTTGGATTGTGGATGAAAATTACCTTTTTAGGATATTCGTAAACATAAAATGCCGGCAGTGGGCGCAAAGAAAGCGAGCTTATAATAATGATGAAACGCTCACTGGTAATTATATTGTTAATATACACAAACTTTTGTTACTTTTATATAATTATATTAATTACATATATTTTTGTTACAAAAGCAGAAAGATCTTCATGTTAAAAGTTATACTCTTCAGTTTTCGTTACAAAGGTTGCTTTTTTGAAAGCTTTATTATTCTTAATCAATTACAAAGATATTTTGATACCGATAAACTTTTACACAATAAATAATTTAGTTTCTCTCACGGTCGGTTAACCACTCTTGAAATCTTGAAATTAAACTTTTAAAGAATATTTATGAGGCCTGGGATGAATCACACGATGCTTACGGATTCCTCTGTGATTTGTCAAAAGCATTTGGTTGTGTTTAGCGTCAGATACTAAACAAGAAACTATATAATTACGGAATTCGCGGTATTGCCTTGGATTTTGTCAGTAACTTACTTTAGTGATAGAATCTAAAGTGTGATTAACAGAAAACTGTCTCCTGGCTCCTTAGTACCCCAAGATTCAATTTTGGGATCATTTTACTAGAGACAAGCATGAGATAATTTTAGTGTTAAAGTTTAAACGTGCACAAAATTCACTTGACAATGTAAGCAGGGCTGTCTCTAAGGTTTTCTACTTGACTAGTGCTGGTATTGAATGAAACAAAACAAAATGTGTCAGATTCACTTTAGCAAACATTGTGTTGGCTACAACCAGTATTAAAATTAGGAACGAAGAAAAAGAAATGGTCGATCAAATTGTCTTTTTTGGTATAACCTTAAACTCGAAATTTCTATGGGGTACTCATATCGGGAAGTTCGTGAGAAGAGTAGGTTCAGAAGCATACGATGTTTAAAAAAATTATTATATCTCAGTTATTTGCATAGTATATTGACCTACGGTTTACTGATATGAGGAAACGCTGATATCTACTGTATTCTTATATTAAAAAAGAGAGCTATCAGAGGTATTTACGGTATGGGCACCCGAGAGCTTTTACGTGAGAAATTTAAGGAAATAAACATACTCAAAGTTTACTCACAATATGTTTTTGAAAATTTATTATATACCAACAAAAATAAACATAAAAATTATAATAGTCATGACTGAAACTTAAAGTATAAAGATAAACTTGATATGCTTAACTGTAGGCTCCATAAATTTAGTAACTCTTTTGCATACGTATGTATACAGTGGTCTGCAAAAGACTATACTGCCTGGTATGGTCTTTTGCAGACCATTACTGCCTGGTAAAGTGCTAGATTTATCGTATAAGAAATTTAAGAACTTTATTATAATTGGTAATTTGTTTAATAAAGCGTACTATCAAAGACTTTTATGACGATAGGGTTATCTGGCAATAATATAAATCATTCAAGAAGTTAAACTCAATAATATTAGACATATAAGTTATATTTTTAAAAAACCAGACTAAGTTTCTTAAGTATTCTTCTTAATAACGTTGCCCTTTGTAACACATATATTTGGTAAATTCTTTAAAAATAAGTATTTTACGTTTCAAAAGAAACTTTTCACTGAACAACAAATATTTTGATTTCATTTTATTTTGATTGGACACCTTGCTGTTTGTTTGTCAGTAAATCTCTAGAGATTAGACCTAGGTCTATATTTGTCCATATGACAAAAGCATTTTCCAAAAAAGTCATTATAAATACGAAAACTAAGAGGACCGTCGTTGCGCAGAGGCGCAACGTCTGCCTGTAACGCGACGGTTTCTGGGTTCGATCCCCAGTCGGAGAAGATGGATTTTTCTATTTCATATTCTTCGTTCTGGCAAACTAGACAAAGCGCGGCGTTGAGTTCCGCCACTCAACACGCAATGCCTCGAAAGAGATGGAAAGCGGGGACGGAGAAAGCAGGAACTAAGCAACGGAGTGTCTTAACACTAGGTTCCCACGGTCCCTGCAGTTACCTCTGCCTACCTTGGCATGTGCGGGATAAAGCGTGAAGCTAATAAAAAATTATTTCGATAGAACTTATATTCATCTGAAATTGATTAATTTTTCTTCCTCCTGCCAAGTTGCCAACACGTACACGCGACTTTATACGTAAGTGATAAACAATTTATACTAGCGTGTTTTGTGTTCGGTTTACTATTTAAAAAAAACATTATCCTCGTATATTAATTGTAAAACATATTAATATTCCGCACTTAGTTATTTTTGTACGGCAAATTTGAAGCTTATTCGTTTATGTCACTCGTTCATTTCACGTAGTATACAGATAGGATGTATAAATTCAAAACGTTCGAGCATTAAATCTCATATAAATTTATTACAAAGCAGTCAGTTTTACATCCGCATCCCTTCCATAAATCATAGCTTGCCTTAACTAAAGCTTCTTTGAAGACTGTTATCTTAACCCCAATAGTCCCAAAATTAGTACGCTTCGATAGTAGCTTTGAACATTTTCCTTTTGGGTCGATGTTTTATTATGTATTGAAACTTGTAACTTTGTTTCTTTATATGCAAAAACGATGATATTTTTATAAATAAATCTTCGAGGAAGAGCTTTTATACTTCTTACTAAATTTATTGAAGCATGTTTGTTTAGTATTTATTTAAATGGGATAGGATAGTGCCAGGATTCCGGTAACCCTGCATGATGAAATATAGCATGAAGCTGGAACAAAATACAAATTTGTGTTTTTTTTTGTTTTTTATTGAACAAGCCAAAATCGTGGCGAATTCAATAATTATATCAAAATATCACAAAAATACGAGTATATGTTTTATTTTAAATTGAAACTCGTAATATGTTACAACACTTTCGTTTATGTTAATGAAACAAATTTTATAATACTGGATATAATATTATTATTAATACTGAAGCGAGAAGTGAGAAGTCGCAAACCTATCCATTCGTGATATTAAAGGATACGTCGCTACTGAAGTGTGTAAATTATTGGGAACTTATTGAGCATATATATATATATATATATATATATATATATATATATATATATATATATATATATATATATATATATATATATATATATATATATATATATATATATATATATATATATAATATATATATATATATATATATATATATATATATATATATATATATATATATATATATATATATATATATATATATATATATATATATATATATATATATATATATATATATATATATATATATATATATATATATATATATATATATATATATATATATATATATATTTGAAATATTTATAAATTTTATGAAATATTTTTTATGTACAATCTTGATCAACAGTGATCAAGATATAGGCTATATTATATCACCATAGCAACACAATACTTAGTTATAACATTATCAGAAAGACGAAACCACAGGCAGCTCAAAGCGAAAAAGTGTATATTTTTTTACATGCACAGTCACGTTTAATTTTGAAATTTCTACCAAAATTGCAATATTTCCCAATGTCTATTGATTGAGTAAACTTGAAACACTTCAAAATCAATTTTAGCGAGTTTTCGTGAAAAACAAAGATGCAAGTTGGGAAAGCTTCAAACTCAAGTAAGTTTTAAACTAAGAATTTTTGAATTATTTTTACTACTAACCCTTGAAACTCGATAAATATGATCGACGAAGTGTCAAAAATTTATTGATTTTGTATAGTTTTCTTTTAAGTTGTGAATTTTAAGAGCTTTTAAGTTTATTTTATAAATTTAAGTTGATATATTCCCTGCCAGAGTATAAATATATAACATACGAGCTCTTGCTATTGAAAATGGTAATCACGTAGTTGGCAACACTATTAACTAACAATAATCGTTTCATTACATCTAATTCGCTCTCAATCGGAAAAAGTGCCTATTTTTGGAAAAAACCATACGTTATTTTGACATAATATGCTATTTTTATATATCGTTGATAGGACTACTTCCTTTAGAAAAGCCGTAGAAATTGCATTTAAAAATACCAAGCGAGCTACGTATTCAATACTTAAAGCCTTTAAAAAATTACACACAAACGTGAGGTCGATACAGCGCTGACGTGATATTTCCGTATATTTTTTTATGAGCTAAGTCTTTGTACTGACTACGGAATTTCATTAGTGGGAGTAAAAAGGAACAAAATTTTACTGTTAGGTAGTTAAAGTGATGTATGTGTGTAAAGGGGTTTATTTAATGTCTTTATAGGGTTCTTTTTTAAGCGTTCAAATTTTTTATGAATAGTTTCGAGCTATTTCTCTCTTACAGCAGGGTATTACTGTAGGTAACCAAGTGTTAAGACACTCTATTGTCCTTTTTACATATTTTGAGGCATTGCGTGTTAGTGACGGAACTCAATGCTGCACTTTGTCCCATTACTAGGGAGATATATGCCATTTCACTTCTTACTTTTTACGTTTTAATATGTCTTATACATTTGAAATGTACGTATATATTTGGAAAATCAGTGGAGTCCCACTATGTACTTATTTTTATATTTTGTAAGCATTTGTCGTTCAATCAATATTCATTGTATCGTTTTTTATGGAATCATTTATAATGGGGTAGATTTACAATTGGTTTTGTTGCTAAGTAAGAAAGAGGAAGAACAGACATAAAAATCTAGTTTAAATATCTACTTTAAGAACGCATAGTGGATACTATATGATTATTTTATATATTATTAAAATAATATAAAATATAAAAACGTAAGTTGTGAAGCCAATACCACGCGACAAACACGACTCACATATATTTATTGAATAACTTACATTTCCTGCAATAAGTAAGTCTAAAGTGGTTTTGACAGGCTTAACTCAAATAAGACGTTATACGCCTCCTTATTGAAGAGTACGTGACGAAATCATACAAAATACACGGTGAAAATATTCGTGACAAAAATATGTTTTACTCAATGTTGGAACGTACAAGGGTGTTTTAATTGTAAAATATATACAAAAATGCCTTAATGTTTCTTATAACATTCTGTATACAGGCATAGGACCTAGTAAAAGATCTAGGAACCTAATAAGACTAGGTTCCCTCTTATAGACCCTCAGTTCCCCAATTTTTAAGCCATTTTTGAAACATTGCGTGATAAATGGTGGAAATCAATGCTGTACGTCTTCTCCCGGTTTAGAGACAAGTTAGATAAAATGGAAAGAAAGTAAAAGAAATATATTAATTTTTTGCTCATGTAAGATAAATTTGGTTACGATTGTAACATTTAAAACACTGCTTCTGTCTATATATATATATATATATATATATATATATATATATATATATATATATATATATATATATATATATATATATATATATATATATATATATATATATATATATATATATATATATATATATATATATATATATATATATATATATATATATATATATATATATATATATATATATATATATATATATATATATATATATATATATATATATATATATATATATATATATATATATATATATATATATATATATATATATATATATATATATATATATATTTGAAATATTTATAAATTTTATGAAATATTTTTTATGTACAATCTTGATCAATAGTGATCAAGATATAGGCTATATTATATCACCATAGCAACACAATACTTAGTTATAACATTATCAGAAAGACGAAACCACAGGCAGCTCAAAGCGAAAAAGTGTATATTTTTTTTACATGCACAGTCACGTTTAATTTTGAAATTTCTACCAAAATTGCAATATTTCCCAATACCTATTGATTGAGTAAACTTGAAACACTTCAAAATCAATTTTAGCGAGTTTTCGTGAAACACAAAGATGCAAGTTGGGAAAGCTTCAAACTCAAGTAAGTTTTAAACTAAGAATTTTTGAATTATTTTTACTACTAACCCTTGAAACTCGATAAATATGATCGACGAAGTGTCAAAAATTTATTGATTTTGTATAGTTTTCTTTTAAGTTGTGAATTTTAAGAGCTTTTAAGTTTATTTTATAAATTTAAGTTGATATATTCCCTGCCAGAGTAAAAATATATAACATACGAGCTCTTGCTATTGAAAATGGTTATCACATAGTTGGCAACACTATTAACTAACAATAATCGTTTCATTACATCTAATTCGCTCTCAATCGGAAAAAGTGCCTATTTTTGGAAAAAACCATACGTTATTTTGACATAATATGCTATTTTTATATATCGTTGATAGGACTACTTCCTTTAGAAAAGCCGTAGAAATTGCATTTAAAAATACCAAGCGAGCTACGTATTCAATACCTAAAGCCTTTAAAAAATTACACACAAACGTGAGGTCGATACAGCGCTGACGTGATATTTCCGTATATTTTTTTATGAGCTAAGTCTTTGTACTGACTACGGAATTTCATTAGTGGGAGTAAAAAGGAACAAAATTTTACTGTTAGGTAGTTAAAGTGATGTATGTGTGTAAAGGGGTTTATTTAATGTCTTTATAGGGTTCTTTTTTAAGCGTTCAAATTTTTTATGAATAGTTTCGAGCTATTTCTCTCTTACAGCAGGGTATTACTGTAGGTAACCAAGTACTGTAGGTATTGTCCATTTTACATATTTTGAGGCATTGCGTGTTTGTGACGGAACTCAATGCTGCACTTTGTCCCATTTCTAGGGAGTTATATGCCATTTCACTTCTTACTTTTTACGTTTTAATATGTCTTATACATTTGAAATGTACGTATATATTTGGAAAATCAGTGGAGTCCCACTATGTACTTATTTTTATATTTTGTAAGCATTTGTCGTTTAATCAATCATCATCGTTTTGTATGGAATCATTTATAATGGGGTAGATTTACAATTGGTTTTGTTGCTAAGTAAGAAAGAGGAAGAACAGACATAAAAATCTAGTTTAAATATCTACTTTAAGAACGCATAGTGGATACTATATGATTATTTTATATATTATTAAAATAATATAAAATATAAAAACGTAAGTTGTGAAGCCAATACCACGCGACAAACACGACTCACATATATTTATTGAATAACTTACATTTCCTGCAATAAGTAAGTCTAAAGTGGTTTTGACAGGCTTAACTCAAATAAGACGTTATACGCCTCCTTATTGAAGAGTACGTGACGAAATCATACAAAATACACGGTGAAAATATACGTGACAAAAATATGTTTTACTCAATGTTGGAACGTACAAGGGTGTTTTAATTAAAATATATACAAAAATGCCTCAATGTTTCTTATAACATTCTGTATACAAGCATAGGACCTAGTAAAAGATCTAGGAACCTAATAAGACTAGGTTCCCTCTTATAGACCCTCAGTTCCCAATTTTTAAGCCATTTTTGAAACATTGCGTGATAAATGGTGGAAATCAATGCTGTACGTCTTCTCCCGGTTTAGAGACAAGTTAGATAAAAAGGAAAGAAAGTAAAAGAAATTATATTAATTTTTTGCTCATGTAAGATAAATTTGGTTACGATTGTAACATTTAAAACACTGCTTCTGTCTCCGACGGAGAGTAAGCACTCTTTGTTGTTCCCTTTTAAATGAATCTAGCATACAATATTTCTTAGTAAAATTAAAACCGTTTAACTCAATTATTGTGTATAAATTCTATTTCTAAGAATGCGGTTAAAAATATTTAATACTAAAATATACGTGGTTAATCCAATAAAAAAAAATCGTCGTAGCGCAGAGGCGTAGCGTCTGCCTGTAAACGCGACGGTTTGTGGGCTCGATTCCCACTCGGGGAGGATGGAATTTTTCAAAGCAAAGCAAAGCGCGGTGTTGAGTTCCGCCACTTAACACGCAATACCTCGAAAAAAGCGGAAAGCAGGGACCAATCAACGAAGTGTCTTAACACTAATCCTAATGGTTCCTGCAGTTCCATATGTGCGATTAAGCGTAATGACATGAAAAAAATAATAAAAAAAACAATAAAAGAGCAACACCCAAAATGTGTAAAAGTTGAGAAAATTAAATATATAATATTCTCTTCTACTATTATGGTTATAAAGAATTAGACTATATCTATAAACTATGACGATCATTTAAGTTCTTTAGTTGAATCGGTTCATTAATTTAGGCGTTTTAATAAAACCTAACGAAAGTCAACCCTTTCCAGACACAATGACAAAAAGACACAATTAAATCAAAAATTTAGCAGAAACTTGAAGTAATTTCAGTATCTACCATTACAATCTGTAGGACGAACTTAATTTCTCGCCTTCGGTGGAGCAATTACATAATTCGTGTCGTCGAAGCAATTAAACAGAGCTTTATCTTAATTTGTTGCTTCCAGATAGTATTGACTTGACATTTCCACTAAATTTAAATTAGGAATGCCTTTCAACTTGCGCTGGGCGGGTCACTAGTTTTATATAAAAATGACTAAATATTTCAAAGTATTTAAACGTCAATCTTGGTAACGGCCTCGAATAAATCTTCAGAAGAGGGTCTTCATCTCTTCGAGTGCTATCAGAAATTGTTACTTCGGTCGGCTAGTAAACGTTTCGCTTAGTTATAAAGTAGATAATATATATATGAAAAATATTTTGCTACGCTTTTAGGGTTCAGGGGCAGCTTTTAATTATGGTTAAATGACGAAAAAGGGCAGCTTTTGGATACAACAAAAAAGCTCTTTGGTTTTAGGTTCATTTCCGCTTAACGGAGTTAATGTTATTTAATTTACTTCACGAGTAAGAGAAAGATGAGTCAAATATTTATTTACTTAAACTGCATATAATTAAGTAAAATATCAGCATAAACTAATTTAGTTTCTTAGACTGTTCTATGAGCATAAAATATATGTATCTAATTTTTTAGCTAATAGTAGTAAAAACATAATAAGAAACATATGGTGTCACTCAAAACCCATCATCATTGATCTACAGGGTATTTAAATATTTATTCTTGTTCTCTACAAGTATGATACAGCATGTAGCTAATGTATAAATAACAATAATTCTTACATAAAAAAGAAAAACAACAATAAAAAAGTAATGCAAATCCAACATTCCAAATATGGCAGATGATCCCCCTCTATTGTGCTTGAATCTTTTGTTAGGTAAAAAATAAAGGAATATTTCTATAAAAGTACCTTGAGAATAATTTTGGTTTAAGCTCTTTGCGTTGGCTTAATCGGCCTGAAAAATCATAGCCGTAATAATAAGTATTTCAGGTCTTTTTTGTACTGAAAATGGAGACGAATGCATCCGCTTTGTGCTTTGATTTAACGCGCTGAAGCTTGCCAAGCGTCACTTGTGGTATAGATCTTAATAATTTATCTAAAGTGGCTTTGGTTATTAGTGTAGGATAAATTTAGAAAAACTGCTACACTTAGTTACACTCAATGGAAGAAAGTGGAAAATGTCGTTTGCGTAATTTTCTTAAATTTTGAGTCCCATAAGTAATGGGTGATAATAAAAAATATTTTTTTTAGCTTCACGCTATTTCCCGCACATGGCAGGGTGCTGCCCTGCTTTCTCCGTCCCCACTTTCCGCCTTATGTGAGGCATTTCGTGTTGAGTCGCGGAACTCAACGACGCGCTTTGCCTATTTGCCAGAGTGAAGAAAATGGAAATAGAATAATCCATCTTCGCCGAGAGGAAATCGAACTCAAAAACCCTTGCGTTACAGGCAGACGTTGCGCCTCTGCATCACGACGGCCCTTAGAGTGGAAAATGTCGTTCGCGTAATTTTCTAACTTTCGAGTCCCATAAGTAAAGGGTGATAATAAAAAATACCGTCGTGGCGCAGAGGTGCAACGTATGCCTGTAACGAGACGGTTTCTGGGTTCGATTCCCAGTCAGAGAAGATGGATTTTTCTATTTCCATTTTCTTCGCTCTGGCAACGCGCGGCGTTGAGTTCCGCCAATCAACACGCAATGCCTTGAAAAAATCGGAAAGCAGGGACGGAGAAAGCAGGGACTAAGCAACGGAGTGGCTTAACACTAGATTCCCACGGTCCCTGCAGTTCCCTCAACCCACCCTGCCATGTGCGGGATAAAGCGTGAAGCTAAAAAAAAGATACAAATATTTTTTCTTATATATTCTAACCAAACAAGAAAAATATGTTTTTTACTTGTTTTAATTATAAATCAATAAATAAATATAATATTTATAAATGTGTAAAAATAGTAAACGAAATTTTACAATAAGCGATTCTAATTCAATTTTGGCCTCGTTTCTTGACCGAGACGGCAGAAAAAGCGACGTTGTGTTCCAAAACTAAACACTCAGTAGTTCATAATTGGGCAATAGATGGGAATCAATATGAGAGGCCCCTATTTACTTTGCTGTGATATATGTATAATGTATATATGTATGTATATATGGGAACGTAAACATATTACAACGTCGTCTGAATTTTTTGCTTTTTGCCTTTAAAATGGGACTTTGACCCCATAACGAACATTTTTGTATTGCACTATTTAAAACAGTTTAAAATCTGTTAAATCTGTTACACTATATACTATAAAAATATGGATTGTATAGAAAATACTTGGACGTAATCCAAGATGCGGAGATTTTAATTTTGCTTCGTATGAATTTTTATATGCAATTTTAAAATGATAAGCGATTCTATTCACGATTGTACGTATGCTCGTGGCATGTATGCACCAGATCGAGAGTAAAATTTTTCATAGATGCTATTTTTTATGTATATCTAGTATACATATACATATACATATACATATACATATACATATACATATACATATACATATACATATACATATACATATACATATACATATACATATACATATACATATACATATACATATACATATACATATACATATACATATACATATACATATATATATACATATACATATACATATACATATACATATACATATACATATACATATACATATACATATACATATACATATACATATACATATACATATACATATACATATACATATACATATACATATACATATACATATACATATACATATACATATACATATACATATACATACATATACATATACATATACATATACATATACATATACATATACATATACATATACATATACATATACATATACATATACATATACATATACATATACATATACATATACATATACATATACATATACATATACATATACATATACATATACATATACATATACATATACATATACATATACATATACATATACATATACATATACATATACATATACATATACATATACATATACATATACATATACATATACATATACATATACATATACATATACATATACATATACATATACATATACATATACATATACATATACATATACATATACATATACATATACATATACATATACATATACATATACATATACATATACATATACATATACATATACATATACATATACATATATATATTATATATATGTTTATGTGTTTATCTGCTTTACGCTTGCCGCCGGAATTTGAGACATTGCAAATAGAGATTGCGGTATTCAACGTCACATTTTGTATTGTCACTGAGGGAACCAAACAGACACAACAGTATGTCAAAAAGTATGGATTTAATATTTAGTTATTTTTTTAAATATATTTAAAAACTGTTCAGAGAGAGAGATCAGAGGTCATGGTCAGGTTGTTCTAATATTTTAACTTTCCCGCACTTCATTATATATGCAAGTTTGTTTTTGTTTTCAAGGTGATTAATGTTTTAAATTAAAACATATTATCATAGGACCAATCTATGTGGCATTAACCCTGTGATTTTCATAAGAGATTAGACATATTTAACTATAAATTCCTATGAGTTCTCTTATCTCAACTAATTTTGTTAGTCGGTGAAAATTACTCGAAGCATCTTTGTTGCAGTGTATATATGAACTTCTAACATAAATTACCCAACATTGGATTGGATCCATAAAGAAATTTTTAAAAAAACCCATCCAACATAACCACTACATTACAATAACAATTTCAAGGTCTTAGAAATAATATGGTAAGTCAACTTAACCAAGTCAAGGGCGGCTCGTGAACGCAATCAATCTTATACATATAAGTAAGTATAGATCATTATACGAAATAAGCTCGCGTGCCTTTCCTTTACGAGAATATTGTAGATGCTTAAATTTTATAATAACGCTTTAAATTTTATCTATTATTGGTTTTATTTTACTTATTATATATGTGTTTGTAATTACAGGAGCTGTGAGAACATTGTGTTAAGACACTCCGATCCTAATTTTCTGCTCGTCACAGCATTTTTTGTTGCTAGTTGTCAGAAAGAATGGAAAAGAAATAATTCATCCTCCTAAAGATAAAATTAAACCTACAAACGATCGCGTTTACAGGCAGATCCTATGTGTAGATATAATATAAATTTCAGTAAGTGTATAGTAAGTGATCTGTCGGATATTTTATTTAATCTCTCGAATAGATCTCGTAAGAAATACCGTGAGAACCTAGTGTTAAACCACTCCGTTGCTTAGTCTCTGGTTTCTACGTCCCCGCTTTCCGGCTTTCCGGAGTAGCGGAACTCAACGCCACACTTTGCCTAGTTTTACTAGAGCGAAGAAAATGGAATGAATGGATATATATATATATATATATATATATATATATATATATATATATATATATATATATATATATATATATATATATATATATATATATATATATATATATATATATATATATATATATATATATATATATATATATATATATATATATATATATATATATATATATATATATATATATATATATATATATATATATATATATATATATATATATATATATATATATATATATATATATATATATATATATATATATATATATATATATATATATATATATATATATATATATATATATATATATATATATATATATATATATATATATATATATATATATATATATATATATATATATATATATATATATACATATATATATATATAGAGCTCAGTACGATTGCATTACGTTTTCTTTTACATAACACAATAAATATATCAACAAACACTGCAGTCATAAATTAATATGGAAAATAAATATTTTATAAAACAATACTTCTCTATTGTATTCAAAACTCTGTAATAATTCATACTTTAATTGATTGGTGTTGAACAATATATTCACAGGAACAATAGTGGTCGGAGCTGTCACAGCCTTTCATAAAACTGAACGGTGTATTGTTTACGTAAATAAGACATAAAAGTGGGGGAATAATTACTACGTAGATTGATATTACTGTGACCAGATTTAGAAAGACAGCTTTAAATTACTATAATATTATATTATAATTTGTATAGAATAAAATCTTTGATTTGTGAAGAATTTAGAATAGAGTCTTGGTTTAAGGTTAATTTATACGACTTAATATTTTTTACTTCTTTATTTGGAATGTGTGAAGGAAATAATTATATTTTTTATTACCATTCATTACTTATGGTACTTGAAAGTTAAAAAAATTACTTATACGTCATTTTTCATTTTCTAGCATTAAGTGACTAAGTTATAAGTTTGTCTGAATTGAAAGCATAAAACGGATGCATTCGTCTCCATTTTCAGTACAAAAAAGACCTGAAATACTTATTATTACGGCTATGATTTTTCAGGCCGATTAAGCCAACGCAAAGAGCTTAAACCAAAATTATTCTCAAGGTACTTTTATAGAAATATTCCTTTATTTTTTACCTAACAAAAGATTCAAGCACAATAGAGGGGGATCATCTGCCATATTTGGAATGTTGGATTTGCATTACTTCTTTATTGTTGTTTTCCTTTTTTATGTAAGAACTTATTGTTATTTATACATTAGCTACATGCTGTATCATATTTGTGGAGAACAAGGGTGATTGATTCGAAGTGACACCACATGTTTCTTATTTTATTTAGTATATTATTATAGGTTCATAGAACGTCTGATAAAACTGAACTAGTTTATGCTGATATTCGTTCTTTTAGTTTAGGTAAAGAAATGTATGACTTATTTTTCTCCTACTAGGGAAGTGAATTAAATAATATTAATTCCGTTAAGCGGGAATCGAACTTAAAACCAAAGCGCTTTTTTATTATATAATGCTGTCTTTGCATTCTGTCATCAGACTTTAATTAAAAGCTCTCCTTAAAACCTAAAAGCGTAGTGAAATATTTTTCATTAATATATTATGTTTTATAACTAAGCGAAACATTTATTGGCTGGCCGAAGTAACAATTTCTGGTAGCACTTGAAGATATGAAGACCCTCATCTGAAAATTGATTCGAGGCCGTTCCTAAGATTGACGAATAAATATTTTGGAATGTTAGCCATTTCTATGTTAAAGTGAGACGGTTGCGGCTTTTTCGTTTAAGTAAACTGAATTGTATACAGTATACGAGGACCGTCTTGGCGCAGAGGTGTAACGGCTGCCTGTAAACACGACGATCTGTGGGTTCGATTCCCATTCGGGGAAGATGGATTTTTCTATTTCCATTTTCTTCGCTCTGGAAACTAGCGAAAGCGCGGCGTTGAGCTCCGCCACTTAACACGCAATACTTTGAAAACGGGGGAAAGCGGGGACAGAGAAAGGAGGGACTAAGCAACGAAGTGTCTTAACACTAGGTTCCCATAGTCCCTGCAGTTCCCTGCAGTTCCCTGAAGTGGAATAAAGCTTGAAGCTAAAAAAATATGTAATAATTTTATTATACTCGTGTTTACTCTTATATAATATGTATTACTTTCGTAAAATAAGAATAAAATAAGCGGTAACTTAAAAAAAAAAAAAACTTACCGTTATACGCACCTGGGTAGGAAGAGGGAATCTAGTGCTAAGACATACCATTTCTCACTTTCTGTACAATAATATTTGTAATATTACGTGTTACGAGGCAGATCTCAACGCCGCACTATATCTGGTGTGAGCGAGGAAACTAAAATAATAAAAACCTAGTAAGAATCGAATCCACTATAACCTCACATTAAAAATCCCTCAAAAAATAATGATAAATTATAATAATAAGCATACATAAAACGTTAGCAATAGAAAGCTAGTAAATACTTTTTATAGGTCAGTTCTGTTATGTAATAAGTTCCCTTCATCCTTATATAGTGGACCTCATCAGAACCACTCTAAACTCAATTATTAGATGTACCATTTCAATAGAATAATTAGCTCATCCTCTAAGCAATTGAATTGGCATGTGGAACAATGTGATTTGTTTGTACTGTAGTAAATAATACTACAACTAGTATTATTATACTAGTAGTTGTATTGTACAAGGTATTGTATTTTTAATACAATTATGACGAAGTAAAAATATGTATGTTGCAGTAATGTTTGAGTTATCACTTGATTAGAATAGCATATAATCCAGCATCTATCTGACAATTGTTTATTGTCTATAGATTTTTTTTTTTAGCTTCACGCTTTATCCCGCACAAGGCAGGGTAGGCAGAGGGAACTGAAGGGACCGTGGGAACCTAGTGTTAAGACACTCCGTTGCTTAGTCCCTGCTTTCTTCGTCCCCGTTTCCCGCCGTTTTCGAGGCATTGCGTGTTGAGTGGCGGAACTCAACGCCGCGCTTTGCCTAGTTTTACCAGAGCGAAGAAAATGGAAATAGAAAAATCCATCTTCTCCGACTGGGGATCGAACCCAGTAACCGTCGCGTTACAGGCAGACGTTGCGCCTCTGCGCCACGACGGTCCTCTATATCTCTATAGATTCATTTAAGAATAAAGTTTCAGATAATAAACTGGTATTTTAGCAGGTATTTATCTATAAGATATTTTTATCTTAGTCTTGTGAAACAAAAATTTGTTGTTTATCTGCAAGACATTCAATATATTTTCTATCTGAGACTTTATCAGCTGTGAAACCTGGTCTTTTAAAGTTAGAAGTTATATTTTTCTTATAATTTATCCCGTATTGCAGGGTAGGCAGAGGGAACTGCAGGAACCATATTAACCTAGTGGTAAGACGCCCTGTTGTTTAGTCTCTGCTTTCTCCGTGCTCGTATATATATATATATATATATATATATATATATATATATATATATATATATATATATATATATATATATATATATATATATATATATATATATATATATATATATATATATATATATATATATATATATATATATATTGTGGAATTCACAGGTAATTAAGGTAATTTATTTATGAAATGAACACCAATATTGCTTATCAAGAACTAAGATATGTTATGTCACAGCTTAGTGTCTGGATATAAAGCGTAATGCTTCTGGGCTCGATATCCACTTGAGGAAAATCAATAAATTAATTTCCTCGCTATAGTAATAATGTATAGCTTGGCATTAAGTTTCGCCACTCGCAACTCTCAATGCAGGAAGTAGGGTGAAGTAGTTTATATTTTAACTTATTATAATGATAAATCTTTAAGCAATCCTCATTAATAAATTCCTATTAGAGCCCGTCTGCCCGTAAACACGAGGGCTTGTGGATTCGTTTTCACTTGGGGAGGATGGATAGAGATCTTCTCCGCTTTGCTAACTAAGCAAACGCAGCGTTGACTCCCGCCACGCAACACGCGAAGCCTTGTAAAGCAAAAAGCAGAGAACAGAGTGTCGTAACACTAGGTTTCCATAGCTCCTGCAGTCTCCTGCCGTCTTTGCTTTGAGCAGGATATAGCATGAACTTAAAAGAAAATATGCACATGGCATTTTAATACTTAACCATGATCGCTGCTACTTAAATATATTTATTTTATCATATAATTACGTAGTGCAGATTGAATCCCTAACAATCATATATACGCTGACCAATACACCACTGTGGCCTCAACTAAGAGTCGATTGTTAATATACTATGTAAATCTGTGCTAATATATTAAAACGTACTTCTAACAAAGTGATAGAAAATGGTCTTTTGAACAAAACAGTATTAAAAGCTTTTGATGTGAAAGCTTTTATTAACGAAAAAATTTAAGCTTTGTGCCATTAAGTTACATGTTCCTTTTATAGAGATGGAAGTTTCTAGATTGTTCAAATTCTATAGAATGTTGTAGAGTAAAATATGATTTTATTAAATGTATTAAAATATATTCGAATAATCGAATGAATCTCTAATAAACATAAAAAGCAGAGAGAGAGAGAGAGAGAAGAGAGAAGAAAAAAGATAAAATATTTCACTTTTATAATACACATGAATGATTTATTAAATTCTGTTTGTTTTTAAACTATGTTAAGTTTAAGATAAAAAAACATAGTGATTTTCTCTGAATTTCTCAACATGACTAAAAAAACTAGCTTTCTAGTTAGTTTATGTAGCAGTAAAAATTAAGAAATATACAAAAATGACAAACATAAGTGAATATAAGTTAGAGAAATTACAAAAAGATAACTATTTAGGTTAATACCGGCTGCGGATTTCCACTATCGTAACTCCCGCCACAAATTAAAATACCATCCTCACCACCTGGATGATTGGCGGAGTACCACTGTGGGTTTCAAAAGAAACTTTATTCCACGCACGACCGCACTGTGGAATGAACTCCCTACAGAGGTATTTCCCACCCGATACAACATTGGGACCTTCAAAAAGAGAGCGTACATCTTTTTAAAAGGCAGGCGACGCACATCTGAAACCTTTGCTTCATGGGTGTCATTGGGCGAAGGTGATTACTTAACATCAAGAGAGACCCACTTGCTCGTTTGCCTCCCTCTAACATAAAATAAATAAATAAATAAATTGGAAATTCAAAAAATGCTTACATAGTTTAGGTATGTTGGAAGTTTAACAAAACTTTTTAAATAAATAATTAAAGTGAAAGTAAGCGGTAAAAGAGCTTGGTTAATCTTAGAGCACACTATCCATTAGTACCGTCTGGAGGAGCAGGTTGAATGAAATATCAACACTTATTTTATTATTTCTAATTAAAAAGATCAGTTTGAGGTAGTTGCTAAAGTAAATAAGACGATTGTGGATTGAATTCACGTAAAGGGAAATTAATCGTTTCATTTGTTGACAAAAGAGGAAGCGGGGCGTTGAGTTCCGCCACTTAATCTCTAAAATTTCAATACGAAACGCTTGTATTAACTTCGATCGATACTACATTAATATCGACTTCGATGTGTATGTTTTTATGTAGCTTAAATTTTGTACGTACGACCTTTAATCGAATTTGAAGTGTTGGACCAACGTTTACGCTTAGGGAGGATGGATAGAGTTAACCACTCTCTGCCTGAAAACCAAAATGTGGTATATATTTTATGAAAATTTTATTCTTCTTTTAAATTAAATAAAGAAGTTTGGGGTGCATACTGTCAATAAATTACTAAAAATACGCTCGCATACATACATTTCACTATATTTTCTAACAAATAATCCCAAAAAGTCACCATCTAAAACTTAACAAGTATTACGATCTTACTAACGAACTGACCGGGTTTAGAGTTAGCTTATATGCGGTGAAATATAACAGCGAAATCTCTCAATAGCTTACTAAAAGATCTCAGCCTGACGTACTTATGGACATATATCGTGAATTGGGAAAAATGATCCTGTACCCTAAATGTACTGATAATTCTTCACGCTCTTCACGCTCTATCCCTAGCGGGGTAGTCAGAGCAGGATAGGGTATATATATATATATATATATATATATATATATATATATATATATATATATATATATATATATATATATATATATATATATATATATATATATATATATATATATATATATATATATATATATATATATATATATATATATATATATATATATATATATATATATATATATATACCCTATCCTGCTCTGACTACCCCGCTAGGGATAGAGCGTGAAGAGCGTGAAGAATTATCAGTACATTTAGGGTACAGGATCATTTTTCCCAATTCACGATATATGTCCATAAGTACGTCAGGCTGAGATCTTTTAGTAAACTATTGAGAGATTTCGCTGTTATATTTCAACCGCATATAAGCTAACTCTAAACCCGGTCAGTTCGTTAGTAAGATCGTAATACTTGTTAAGTTTTAGATGGTGACTTTTTGGGATTATTTGTTAGAAAATATAGTGAAATGTATGTATGCGAGCGTATTTTTAGTAATTTATTGACAGTATGCACCCCAAACTTCTTTATTTAATTTAAAAGAAGAATAAAATTTTCATAAAATATATACCACATTTTGGTTTTCAGGCAGAGAGTGGTTAACTCTATCCATCCTCCCTAAGCGTAAACGTTGGTCCAACACTTCAAATTCGATTAAAGGTCGTACGTACAAAATTTAAGCTACATAAAAACATACACATCGAAGTCGATATTAATGTAGTATCGATCGAAGTTAATACAAGCGTTTCGTATTGAAATTTTAGAGATTAAGTGGCGGAACTCAACGCCCCGCTTCCTCTTTTGTCAACAAATGAAACGATTAATTTCCCTTTACGTGAATTCAATCCACAATCGTCTTATTTACTT
Organism: Dione vanillae; assembly: GCA_037178615.1. NCBI lineage: Eukaryota > Metazoa > Arthropoda > Insecta > Lepidoptera > Nymphalidae > Dione > Dione vanillae. The sequence goes on along the minus strand of JAZFAU010000444.1, from coordinate 35,568 downwards.
TAGCAACTACCTCAAACTGATCTTTTTAATTAGAAATAATAAAATAAGTGTTGATATTTCATTCAACCTGCTCCTCCAGACGGTACTAATGGATAGTGTGCTCTAAGATTAACCAAGCTCTTTTACCGCTTACTTTCACTTTAATTATTTATTTAAAAAGTTTTGTTAAACTTCCAACATACCTAAACTATGTAAGCATTTTTTGAATTTCCAATTTATTTATTTATTTATTTTATGTTAGAGGGAGGCAAACGAGCAAGTGGGTCTCTCTTGATGTTAAGTAATCACCTTCGCCCAATGACACCCATGAAGCAAAGGTTTCAGATGTGCGTCGCCTGCCTTTTAAAAAGATGTACGCTCTCTTTTTGAAGGTCCCAATGTTGTATCGGGTGGGAAATACCTCTGTAGGGAGTTCATTCCACAGTGCGGTCGTGCGTGGAATAAAGTTTCCTTTGAAACCCACAGTGGTACTCCGCCAATCATCCAGGTGGTGAGGATGGTATTTTAATTTGTGGCGGGAGTTACGATAGTGGAAATCCGCAGCCGGTATTAACCTAAAGAGTTATCTTTTTGTAATTTCTCTAACTTATCTTCACTTATGTTTGTCAGTTTTGTATATTTCTTAATTTTTACTGCTACATAAACTAACTAGAAAGCTAGTTTTTTTAGTCATGTGAGAAATTCAGAGAAAATCACTATGTTTTTTTATCTTAACTTAACATAGTTTAAAACAAACAGAATTTAATAAATCATTCATGTGTATTATAAAAGTGAAATATTTTATCTTTTTCTTCTCTCTCGCTCTCTCTCTCTCTCTGCTTTTTATGTTTATTAGAGATTCATTCGATTATTCGAATATATTTTAATACATTTAATAAAATCATATTTTACTCTACAACATTCTATAGAATTTGAACAATCTAGAAACTTCCATCTCTATAAAAGGAACATGTAACTTAATGGCACAAAGCTTAAATTTTTTCGTTAATAAAAGCTTTCACATCAAAAGCTTTTAATACTGTTTTGTTCAAAAGACCATTTTCTATCACTTTGTTAGAAGTACGTTTTAATATATTAGCACAGATTTACATAGTATATTAACAATCGACTCGTTGAGGCCACAGTGGTGTATTGGTCAGCGTATATATGATTGTTAGGGATTCAATCTGCACTACGTAATTATATGATAAAATAAATATATTTAAGTGACAGTGATCATGGTTAAGTATTAAAATGCCATGTGCATATTTTCTTTTAAGTTCATGCTATATCCAGCTCAAAGCAAAGACGGCAGGAGACTGCAGGAGCTATGGAAACCTAGTGTTACGACACTCTGTTCTCTGCTTTTTGCTTTACAAGGCTTCGCGTGTTGCGTGGCGGGAGTCAACGCTGCGTTTGCTTAGTTAGCAAAGCGGAGAAGATCTCTATCCATCCTCCCCAAGTGAAAACGAATCCACAAGCCCTCGTGTTTACGGGCAGACGGGCTCTAATAGGAATTTATTAATGAGGATTGCTTAAAGATTTATCATTATAATAAGTTAAAATATAAACTACTTCACCCTACTTCCTGCATTGAGAGTTGCGAGTGGCGAAACTTAATGCCAAGCTATACATTATTACTATAGCGAGGAAATTAATTTATTGATTTTCCTCAAGTGGATATCGAGCCCAGAAGCATTACGCTTTATATCCAGACACTAAGCTGTGACATAACATATCTTAGTTCTTGATAAGCAATATTGGTGTTCATTTCATAAATAAATTACCTTAATTACCTGTGAATTCCACAATATATATATATATATATATATATATATATATATATATATATATTATATATATATATATATATATATATATATATATATATATATATATATATATATATATATACGAGCACGGAGAAAGCAGAGACTAAACAACAGGGCGTCTACCACTAGGTTAATATGGTTCCTGCAGTTCCCTCTGCCTACCCTGCAATACGGGATAAATTATAAGAAAAATATAACTTCTAACTTTAAAAGACCAGGTATATATATATATATATATATATATATATATATATATATATATATATATATATATATATATATATATATATATATATATATATATATATATATATATATATATATATATTATATATATATATATATATATATATATATATATATATATATATATATATATATATATATATATATATATATATATATATATATATATGTATATGTATATGTATATATATATATATATATATATATATATATATATATATATATATATATATATATATATATATATATATATATATATATATATATATATATATATATATATATATATATATATGTGAAAGAAAAAAGCTAGAAAGACATATATATATATATATATATATATATATATATATATATATATTATATATATATATATATATATATATATATATATATATATATATATGTCTTTCTACCTTTTTTCTTTCACTAACATAAAATATATTTACTGCATAAATTTTCTCTTGCTATTCACCTCACTGTACACACGTGTAATGTATAGCATTCAAATCACGTGTATATTCACGTATAAAGTACGCACGATTTTGCAGTTTTTATTTTCAAAGCTTTTGTTCATTCTAGTATATTCAGTATACTCGAGTTATTATGAACTTCTATAGCTTAGCTATTCACAAGATAATAAAAGAAAATTCAAATTGTAATGTAAAAAATATATTTATGTATATCTTTTTACTAATCTTTCCTATAGATTACACAATTATTATAGTTAGTACTAAGTAAATAGTTTGATTCCCACTTAAGAAAATTTCTATTTTGTGTTCTTTCCCACCACTCATCACCAAAGTATCTTATATTTAAACAATTGGGTAAATATTAATCTGATATGATAGCTAAGGTATATTAGTTGACGTATTTCTCTTAGACTTAGAGTATGCCTGTAAACGCGACGGTTTGTGAGTTCAAGTTCCATATCCCAACACGGAATCACTTGAAAAACGTGAAAAGTGGAATTGTCCTAACACTAGGCTCCCACCGTTCCTGTGGTTCCCTCTGCCTACCCTGCTACTATGTGCGGGATAAAGCGTGAACTATAAAAGAAACATTCTTTTTTTCCTTCGAAACATGCTTGCTGAACTGTACAATAACTTGCCAGTTTTTTTATTTATTCATGTGTTGGTAGCTTTAAATTAAAACAAAATGTTTAGTAAAACAACGATTAAGGATTTAGATTTCAGTATAAAAATGTGTGATTTTTACGTCTTTGGGCTTCACTCTCAATAACAAGACAAAGCACGGAGTAGAGTTCCGCGAAATTGGGTGAAAATAGGGAAGGTCACAGAAGGTCTTTACGTTCTCTCTACGTATGCGGGATATACGTAGAAGAATCTTTATGCGGGATACAGCGTGACATAAAACGTTCTATCATAGGGTAAAAATAAACTAATTATAAATTTTACATAAATAAATTTTAAATAAATAAATGAGGACCGTAGTGGCGCAGAGGCGTAAGTGTCTCCCTGTAAACGCGACGGTTTATGGATTTGATTCCCACTCGGAAAAGACGGATTTTTCTATTTCTATTTTCTTCGCTCTGGAACAAGGCAAAGCGCGGCGTTGAGTTCTGTCACTCAACACGCAATGCCTCGAATAAAGCGGAAAGCGGGGACGGAGAAAGCAGGGCCTAAGCAACGGAGTGTCTTAACACTAGGTTCCCACGGTCCCTCCAGTTCCCTCTGCCTACCCTGCCATGTGCAGGATAAAGCATGAAGCTAAAAATAAATAAATAAATAAATTCACAATTTCATCAGAGGATATAATGAGAAAATAATCGAGTTTAAATTTATGATACGACCAGTAATATTTTCAGGTTGCGTTTGATAAATGATTCTTAATTAAGCTACTTTACGTACAATGGCTTTATATATGGCGTATTAAATAGTAGTGCATTTTTAGGATTCCGTAAATTAAAAAATATCAAAATGAAAAATTAAACCCTTATAGGATCACTTTGCTGTCTGTTTATACATACATATGACCTTCAGTCAAAAGTATTCCTGTAATCATAACGTAGGAACACCAAGTAAAGCTTACTTATTATCTAAATCTACATAACTTAAAATATAGAAAAAATCAATCTCATAAGTCAATGAAAGTAAAATATGAACGTAGGTGCTTCGTGAAAGTGTGAAAATTGGTTCTAATTAAAACCTACGAGGTAATCCAGTTGGTCTATAATTTAGAAAATTAGTTGGCAATTACATTTTATACTATAATCAGCGGTAAAATTTAAATCGACAAATCGTAATTTTATTTGAAAACATATACATATGTATGAACCAAATATATATCCGTATTTATTTTTACAATATCTGTACTAATCTATCAACTTATATATATATATATATATATATATATATATATATATATATATTATATATATATATATATATATATATATATATATATATATATATATATATATATATATATATATAAATATATATCATATATATATATATATATAAATATATATATATATATATATTATATATATAATATATTATATATATATTATATATATATATATATATATATATATATATATATATATATATATATATATATATATATATATATATATAATCACTACACTTATGAGAGATAAAATGTCAAGAAATTCTTACATACAAAATTAGCATACGATTGCAATTTAAGTTGAACAATTCTTATGAAGTTACCCTAAAATCATGAAAAGTAATTTCATGACAGAATTCTTAAGATATAATGAAATTATTTTAAGTATTCATTTAATAATAACCAAAATTTTTAACAAAATAGTTCAAAATTATGGTTAAACTGCAACGACCTCATAGAGGTAAACCTTATCGCTTACTAGAATGAAGCATCCTATTTGTTAAGAGCTACCGTCGGTGTAAATCGATATCTCTAAATGATACTCATTTATTACAAGCGATTCAAGCGTTCAAGTGAATAAGTGCGTCAAATTGTTCAATATAACCTTAGCTGGAAATGTATTTTATACAAGTTTTGAGTTTTTTATACAAGTTTTGAGTTTTACTTGAAAGGTGGAAAGTGAGGGTATAGTGTCTTATCACTAGGTTCCTCACGGTTCCTGCAGTACCTACCCTGCATAACAGAGTAGGCAGAGGGAACGCCTATAAGTGCGTGATAAGGTAAAAATAAAAAAAACTTATTATAGCAGACCGCAAAATATACACTCTTTTTTCCGCTTTCCATTTCAACTTGAATTGTATACTGATAGAAAATTAACCCCGCCATTTGTCTTCTTACCTAGGGTGACAAAATAAAAATTCATTACCTCAAATGGGTACCGGACCAACAACCATCATATTTCCAGCCAGATACAGCTACATTGCCCCACGAGGGCCTAAATATATTTATTGCTCGCAGATTTCAAATTTTATCTTATTTTATTGTTAATATAGGAAATAAAACTTGTTAATGTAGCAAATGCTAAAAATAATTTTTAAATTTTTTTTTTATAGCTTCACGCTTTATCCCGCATATTGCAGGATAGGCAGAGGGAACTGCAGGGGCCATATGAACCTAGTGTTAAGACACTCCGTTGCTTAGTCCCTGCTTTCTGCGTCCCCGCTTTCCGCCTTTTTTCGAGGCATTGCGTGCTGAGTGGCGGAACTCAACGCCGGGCTTTGCCTAGTTTCCGGAGCGAAGAAAATGGAATTAGAAAAATGCATCTTCTCCGAGTGGGAATCGAACCCTCAAACCGTCGCGTTTACAGGCAGATGCTAACGCCTCTGCGCCACGACGGTCCTTTAAATTTTTTACATATTAAAATCAATTTATTTAACGCAGTATATTTTCACATGTCTCATTATCAAGTTTATAAAATATTTATGATTAAAATGGCTCAAATTACATTCCATTAGTGTTATTTATATAAAATAATGAATTTTCACGTCAGACTTAGTTGGAAATTGCAAAGAGATTTATTTGGAGGATTAATCTTTTAAGGTATTTTCCACAATTTGCCTTTCAACATGCTTCGAGTAATTTAAATTTTATATAACAGATTTATGAAAAACTGAATCTATTATGTATAGATCTTAACACTGCGTCTAGATATTAAACAATATATATCTTAAGATACTTGAAGAAACTTATAAAAATATGTTAGTATTCTGTTCTACTGGTTCTATTGCAATTATTATTAAGAAAGAATAAATAATTATGTATTATTATTATGGATATATATTATGACGTGAAAATATGAAACTTCTTATGTTAAAGATATACTGTTTATAATATGAACAAAAGCAACGTAAAAATGCACCAAATTTGACTTGACTCCGAGAAATATTAATATAAAAATGTTCCTGTCGTGTAAAATAAATTAAACGTTATATTAAATTACTTCAAAAATATCAAACTTCAGTTCGCAGAAATTGCAATAATAATTTTGCTTTACAAGTGTACACAGAAATATATTAAAAAGCGCTAACAGTCAAGAATCTCGCTACATGTTGTATGCTTTTGTGAAGACAGAAAAAAAAAAATATATATATATATATATATATATATATATATATATATATATATATATATATATATATATATATATATATATATATATATATATATATATATATATATATATATATATATATATATATATATATATATATATATATATATATATATATATATATATATATATATATATATATATATATATATATATATATATATATATATATATATATATATATATATATATATATATATATATATATATATATATATATAATATATATATATATATATATATATATATATATATATATATATATATATATATAGATATATATATATATATATATATATATATATATATATATTATATATATATATATATATATATATATATATATATATATATATATATATATATATATATATATATATATATATATATATATATATATATATGTATATATATATTTATACATTATTGAGGAACTCAACACTGCATTTTTAATAACGTTATAATGTTGTAAATAAATTATATAAATCATCATTATATATATACTCTCGTGTGTATAGAAGACTTTTTCTTAATTTTATTTGTATACACATTCTAATCTCAGGTATTGCTAATTAAATTACTAAATTCCCTTTGTGTTGGATAGTCCATATGTCCAGGAAAGCTATACGCTATCGCATGACGGTAATGGATTAGATGTAGCCCACAGTACATACGGTCAGTTACTTTGTAATATCATTTTTACTTTCGTTGGATTATGTAAGCGAAGACACTCGTAAAAATTATTTTACTATATTTAGTAAAAGATTCTTACAACATGTGCTTAAAAACGACATAAATCCGAAGTTGTCACTAATATACTTTTTTATTTTGTATTCTTTTTAAATTCGCTCTGTAACCTGCATGTCGTCCCTTAGCTAACAACACCGCTCGATTCGAAAATTGCCGGTTTTTACATTTTAATGCCATTCGACAGAAAGAATTATGACACTGATTTGACTAAGTTCTTTCAACAACAATATCAGTACGTAAGTCAAATACGGAGGGTATTTGACAACACCGCTTAAGTCGTCATTATGCCGTATATCTCTTTACCAATTATTTTGCGTTCTTTGATTATATTATTGTAATTTTATGTTAATGTTATATTTGAAACGTCTTTAAAAATAATTATAGTACAAGAATATGAGATGTTTTATTGAATATTACTTTTGTTGACTTCGGCATATCGATATTCAATTTTTATTTCGTAAACTATTTTCATTCGCGTAGGCTGTATTTACTTAATTATATATTATATTTGACCAATGTAGTGTTTGCAAATTGATTTTATGTACTTTTTTTTAATTAGACATGACCCAATAAAGTTCGTAGCTTTTCAATGATTTTTCAAAATACTTAATTTGTAACATCTAAGTCAGTCATAACAGATAGGTACACTTTTGATGGAATACAAACCAAATGACACAATTTGGTCTAGACATAATTTTGAGGCATGAAAATTTGCAGGTCTTGGAAGGTGTTCATTATGAGGTGGAGATATTAGTATACTAGGTGTATATATTATTACATATCATATATTATAAAGTATATTATTTAATAGATTATACATTGTCAATATTACTGTAACCAACACCGCCTAAATCTAGAATAGTATCGATCAACACAGCTCAAGTCTGTCCATTTGATGAAAATAAAATAAATAATAAATATAAAGTTAAACTGACCATCTAATTGGCATTCTTTTTATGATGACATGACACAGTAAACACCAAAACGAAATATAATTAGAGATTTGTAAAAATATTCTTGGTTGTATAAAGAGTTACGAGAAAATTAGAAAGAAAATTAATTCTTTGAAATTAAAATTAGAAAGAAAATTTGAGAACAGTCGTGGCGCAGAGGCGCAACGTCTGCCTGTAACGCGACAGTTTCTGGGTTCGATCTGATGGATTTTTCTATTTTTCATTTTCTTCACTCTGGCAACTAGGCAAAGCGCGGCGTTGAGTTCCGCCACTCAACACGCAATGCCTGGAAAAAAGGCGGAAAGTGGAGACGGAGAAAACAGGGACTAAGCAACGGAGTATCTTAACACTAGGTTCCCACGGTCCCTGTAGTTTTCTCTGCCTACCCTGCCATGCGGGATAAAGCGTGAAGCTAAAAAAAAATTATGATATTAGCGTTATTATTTGTTTTTTAACATTATTTGATATGTTAGTATAAATATAATATATTTAACATATTTTTACTAAATAAATATACATAAAAATTGTCTTTTTATACAAAGATATCGTTAATATTACTGGGACCAACACCGCCTAAATCTAAAAAAGTATCAATCAACACAATTCAAGTCTCTCAATTTCAACAAAATAAAATAAATAACTAAAATAACTATTATTAATTCTTTCTTAAATTCTTACTAAGCAACTTGTTAAGAAATATTACTAAAAACTTACTTAGTTTTTGAAATAAATAGGATTTTTTTGGCTGTAAATTTGCATGAATGACTTGAGCGGTATTGTAGGCTAAAGGGACGATATAGCAGGGTAGAAATGTGAGAATATAGTGATAAAACATTTTTTTTTCATTTTCGCCCAAAATGTTTTGTTACTAGACTAATGAAAATGAAACTTTCATTCACTCCTTCTATATTGTGTCTCACGTATTGTGTACAATAATCATGTATATATATATATATATATATATATATATATATATATATATATATATATATATATATATATATATATATATATATATTATATATATATATATATATATATATATATATATATAATATATATATATATATATATATATATATATATATATATATTATATATATATATATATATACATGATTATTGTACACAATACGTGAGACACAATATAGAAGGAGTGAATGAAAGTTTCATTTTCATTAGTCTAGTAACAAAACATTTTGGGCGAAAATGAAAAAAAAATGTTTTATCACTATATTCTCACATTTCTACCCTGCTATATCGTCCCTTTAGCCTACAATACCGCTCAAGTCATTCATGCAAATTTACAGCCAAAAAAATCCTATTTATTTCAAAAACTAAGTAAGTTTTTAGTAATATTTCTTAACAAGTTGCTTAGTAAGAATTTAAGAAAGAATTAATAATAGTTATTTTAGTTATTTATTTTATTTTGTTGAAATTGAGAGACTTGAATTGTGTTGATTGATACTTTTTTAGATTTAGGCGGTGTTGGTCCCAGTAATATTAACGATATCTTTGTATAAAAAGACAATTTTATGTATATTTATTTAGTAAAAATATGTTAAATATATTATATTTATACTAACATATCAAATAATGTTAAAAAAAAAATAATAACGCTAATATCATAATTTTTTTTTAGCTTCACGCTTTATCCCGCATGGCAGGGTAGGCAGAGAAAACTACAGGCACCGTGGGAACCTAGTGTTAAGATACTCCGTTGCTTAGTCCCTGTTTTCTCCGTCTCCACTTTCCGCCTTTTTCCAGGCATTGCGTGTTGAGTGGCGGAACTCAACGCCGCGCTTTGCCTAGTTGCCAGAGTGAAGAAAATGAAAAATAGAAAAATCCATCAGATCGAACCCAGAAACTGTCGCGTTACAGGCAGACGTTGCGCCTCTGCGCCACGACGGTTCTCAAATTTTCTTTCTAATTTTAATTTCAAAGAATTAATTTTCTTTCTAATTTTCTCGTAACTCTTTATACAACCAAGAATATTTTTACAAATCTCTAATTATATTTCGTTTTGGTGTTTACTGTGTCATGTCATCATAAAAAGAATGCCAATTAGATGGTCAGTTTAACTTTATATTTATTATTTATTTTATTTTCATCAAATGGACAGACTTGAGCTGTGTTGATCGATACTATTCTAGATTTAGGCGGTGTTGGTTACAGTAATATTGACAATGTATAATCTATTAAATAATATACTTTATAATATATGATATGTAATAATATATACACCTAGTATACTATATATACATATATATATATATATATATATATATATATATATATATATATATATATATATATATATATATATATATATATATATATATATATATATATATATATATATATATATATATATAATATATATATATATATATATATATATATATATATATATATATATATATATATATATTTATATATATATATATATATATATATATATTATATATATATATATATATATATATATATATATATATATATATATCTATATATATATATATAATATATATATATAATATATATATATATATATATATATATATATATATATATATATATATATATATATATATATATATATATATATATATATATATATATATATATTGATTATTTATATAATTTATTTACAACATTATAATGTTATTAAAATTGTGGCGTTGAGTTCCTCAATAATCTATAAAGTGTAAAAAATATTAGTATCTCACTGTAGCGAGAAAATGTGCCTTACTAAAATGGGTGGAAGCCGAGAATTTCCTCTGCTTAGATTTCTTGAAACATATTCGTATTTTAATAACTTTTTTTCTTATAAAGAAGTGCCAATTCAAGATATAAAGAACCAGTATATAAATTTCTTATCCAAAATATTTATATAATATTGTCAGTTTACGTTCCATATTATAAAATTTATTTTCCCTCTTAATTTTTAAATATATATATATATATATATATATATATATATATATATATATATATATATATATATATATATATATATATATATATATATATATATATATATATAATATATATATATTATAATATATATATATATATATATATATATATATATATAATATATATATATATATATATATATATATATATATATGCGAATGCGAACGTTGTGAAGGGAAGGAATGCTGAATACCGCCCCTCAACGAACAATGCCTCGCTTTCTCTCTTAGAAGAGCTGAAAATAGTTTATATATTATATTTTTCATGAAGTTTGTCTAATAAACTAACTTCTTTTGTGTTTTTATGTGGCGTATTTGGTGGTAGAACTTTAATATGTAAAAATATATATGAAAAAGAATATTTAATCATTTCTTCAACAGTTTTTGATTTTCAAGCACTAATCACACCTAACGGCCACGAGACGAATCAGCTTGTATGAAAATAGTAAGCTTGTAAATAAAAAAGTTAAATTTAATATAAGTTAAACTTACAAGCTATAATTCGTCTTGAATGCCGCTTTGGGTGAATTCGAATGAAATAATAATGCAAAAAACTTCAGCGGTCTGCGAAATTCGATGCCAAAACATTTAGCCTAACTTCAAATGTTGGTACGCCGGTATTGAAAATGTGCTTCGTCTTCATATTTATCAAACTGGCTTTGAGCCTTGCCCTATTTAGCCTTAGATAAGTCTACGTTCGGTTCAACCTCAATCTTTCGATATAAAGCTTCCTGTTAGAGCTCTTGTGCTTCTTCGATACAAGTTTGGTATTGCAATCTAAAAATACTAACTTTAAAGTGCTCGTAAAGTTAAAAAATGTGAAGCCATCACTGTAAAATGACCAGTCTGATTATATTCATATCTCTGATAACAAGACAAAATGCGGTGTTGAGTTCGTCATTAATCAATAAAGTATAAAAAAATATTAGGTTCTCACTTTAGCGAGAATTGTGCTTACTCTGCAATATATAGAATATATTTGGCAGGGTAAGCAGAGGAAATTCTCGCCAACTCATTTTAGGAGGCATTGCACATTGCGTGACGGAATTCAACGATCCGCTTGCGAAAGCCAATGCGAAGAAAATTAAAATCAATTCTACCCGAGTAGGAGTCGAACTCACAAACCATCGGGTTGCAGGTAGAAGTCTCTACGCCACGACGGTCCTCTTGTTGTTGGTTGTAATCTTCTCTTATCTTTATCTACGTATATTATCATCAGAAACGTTCTTACAAGGTTTTATATTAAAATATAAAATTTACCATTAAGCTGATGCTTATGACAGGCAACTTATTATACGAGAAAGTTTTTGTTGATGGCACTTTTCATTTAAAATGGCGTTGAGTTTTCCCATCAAATGTGATATTATAAATATTCAAAACTTCGCTTAAGTAATCTGTGACGTATCATGATTATTGTACTCAGTACGTGACACAAGAAGGAATTAGTGTCATTTTCTTTAGTCTAGTAACAAAACATTTTGGGCAAAAATGGAAGGAGTGTTTTAACACTTTTTTCTCACATTCCTACCCTGCTATAGAGTTAATCTAAATACAATACAAAATTAGTGACGACTTCGAATTAAAGTAGTTTTTAAGCACATATTGTAAGAATCTTTTACTAAATATAATAAAATAATTTTTACGAGTATCTTCGCTTACATAATCCAACGAAAGTAAAAATTATATTTCAAAGTAACTGACCGTATGTACTGTGGGCTACATCTAATCCATTACCGTCAAGCAATATAGCTTATAGCTTTCCTGGACAAATGGGCTATCCAACACAAAGGGAATTTAGTAATTTGATTAGCAGTATCTGGGATTAGAATGTTTACACAAACAACATTAAGAAAACGTCTTCTATACTATACACATAAGTAGGCACAATTTTTTTTAGCTTCACGCTTTATTCCGCACATGGCACACATGGCCGTCCCCGCTTTGCGCATTTTTCGAGGCATTGCGTATTGAGTGGCGGAACTCCCTAGACTAGACTAGACTCCCTAGACAGAGCAAAGAAAATGGAAATAAAAAAATCCATATTCCTCGAGTGGGAATCGAACCCAGAAATCGTCGCGGCAGACGTTGCGCCTCTGCGCCACGACGGTCCTCAACTAGGCACAATATATACATATATAATGATTATATATATATATATATATATATATATATATATATATATATATATATATATATATATATATATATATATATATATATATATATATATATATATATATATATATATATATATATATATATATATATATATATATATATATATATATATATATATATATATATATATATATTATATATATATATATATATATATATATATATATATATATATATATATATATATATATATATTATATATATATATATATATATATATATATATATATATATATATATATATATATATATATATATATATATATATATATATATATATATATATATATATATAATTTATTTACAACATCATAACGTTATTCAATATAAATATCATATTTAAGATATTGTAAATGTACAGCGTAAAGCAATCCTCCAAGGAGCCTTGTATGCTTTGCATTTTCGAACGTTTCCTATTAAGTTGAGATGAACTTAATGGATTTGGGTATGAGGAAATTTTATATTATTCTATCACAAGATAATAGAATTTAAATTTTAGAGTAAGTATATACATGTGTATCTTAACATTCAATGCTGAAACCGGCAAAAGCCTTTGGGGACCGTCGTGGTTCAGAGGCGCCGGTCTGAGCGTCTACTTGTAAATGAGACGGTTTGTGGTTCCATTTTAATTCCTTCGATTCCTTTTAAATATGCAGTTAGAGCTTGCCGATGCAACAGGGCTTAGGGTCTAAGATTTTTTTTACCAGTATCTAACAAGTTAAGCTAAGTTTTTTTATTTCCCATCACGATATTTAGTGTTATTTCCTAAGTACAATCTTAGCAAAATTCTCTATCGATTTCAAATTAAACTTTGAAGTACTCAAGGACTTTTTACTTCGCAGTCGGAAGCTTCTGGCAACGTGATTGTAATAAAGCGCAACTTAAACTTTAATATACAAAGTTTGAATACATTAAAATTATACAAAGCTTTTGATAAGGACAATTAGGTCTTCTATGATCTTGCATTTTTTAAAAAGAACATATATTGCCTGAGCTATAATATATGAATGTGGCAAGAGAGACTTAAAATGTCCCTTGACGTAAAGAGCATAAGGATCCTGACCAATTTTATTGTGATTCTTTTGAATGGAGGCGTATTTTAGAATCCTTTCCTAAAAGAAGGCGGACAAACTGGCTGATATTGCTAGCCTCATACTATCTATTTTGTAAAGGGAACTGCTATGAACGAATAATGACCGAAGTTAATAAAATCTGTCAGATTTTAGGACAAAACAACCAAAGTCTACTAATTGCCAGCCCAGCTTCTAAAATCTTAAACACACAAAATACATGTATACCAGTACATGTGGTCACTCTTCGGAGGCTTCTCTTTATCATTGTATTTGTTAAAATGTAATCTAAAAGCACTCAATGTGAATTTGAGCAAAGGGAAAAGTTAACACCACATCTAATTACGTGTAGCCCATATGCACACTGAATAAAAAATAGACAAGTCATCCAAAGCAACAGTCTTCGAACGACGTAAACAGAAGTAAACAGGTAGGAAAGAAAACCATTTATGTTCACATATATAATATTATTTGAGAAGGTTCAAGCATAATGTGCACGCTGCTATGATCGCCACAGGTGGTCGGGCTTTCTGACGACATGGCTTAAAATCATAAACTTTATTTTTAACTAGAGCTCTCCAATCACAGGGAGAAGTCAATATGACACTTTTTCACGTGTCGTTTTAGAACAGTTTATAATAAAGGATCGTCTTGCCCTCGCTTACCCGCCCTGATTTCCGAACAAAAGATGCGCTTAGCCACTCACTCCTCGTTCATGCGTGACACATATCTGTAACCCCGAAGTTATCGCCGCATGAGATAAGCCGCAACACCATCGACATCGGCTCTTCGGAGCACTTCAGTGTACCGCAGAAGAAAACTGCTTAACATTCTATGGATTCACCGTGCGGGTGCCGGGCCCATCGCGTTGTAGGAAGAGGAGCTCCGATCAGCGCTTGGGACTTGCGACCCAAGTGTAGGTTTAAAGGGGCCCCTTTAAAATGCATTAACGCTCACCTTCACTGTCCGAGCTCCTCCCACTACCTAACCAAATTCTAAACGATTCTACCAAAGCCGCCTTTGAAGTGCGTTCTAGAAATGAATTTATAATAGTTCTAGATAGGCCGAGATCTTTGAGTAAACTATAGAGAGATTTCGCTGTTATACCTCTCGCTCCTACTTCAACCGCAAATAAGCTAACTCTAAACCTATTCCTGGTCAGTTCGTTTGTAAGATCAAAGTATTTATTAAGTTTTAGATGGTGACTTTTTGGGATATTTGTTTCCCACGGAACTGTAAGTTCTACCAGTACTATGCGTTTTAGGCTTCGAGAATAGAGAAAAATATCCGGTCTGGATGACGAAACACAAATATCCTCAGGGATTCTATACTGTTTCTCATAGGTGTCCATCATAAGTGTCCAATCGGGAGCTGGATCTAATATAGAGAAAGGTTTTTGTGTGGGTTTTTTATAAAAACCTTCTTTCACAAACTCTATTGAGCGTTTGCTGGTTGTTATATTTCTCTGTGCTCTTGCTACAGATAGACTAACGGCTTCACGTATGATTTCTAGTACTTTATCGTGGCGCCGCGAGTATTGACCACTATCCAAGAGTACCCTACACCCTACCAGCATATGTTTAGCTGTCCCTACTGCCTCTTTACAGATGTAGCATGATTTATCGGTAGCTTTACCCCATCTTACTAAATTACTTTGATCTGGAAGAGTCATTTGGAACGCATTTAGATAGAATTTTAATAGTGCTGGAGACCAGTCGTGAATTAGGGTGCGCCATTTTAAAGCTAAAGGGATACAGAATTCTCCTATAGTTAGCCACTCGTTTTGCATTTCTAAACCCAATGCGTGCACCTTATATTTGTCGTTCTCGTCTTGCCGAATAAAAGATTTTATTATGTCTATGTCTTGAACTTTCCTCTTTGATCCTAACCCTACTTTACTAGACTGTGCTCCTATCATAAATTGCTTATGGAATTGAAGTCTTGACTCGAGCTCTGGGACACTTCTGTCTTTTGGGAGTGAGATAACAATCTCATCCCGTGAAACTAGCAAATCTAAAGTATTTTACATAGGCGTGGAATGGAGGTGGAATTGATGTAGGATGAAGATATGCCGGCGTACATAGTTCACGTCTTACCATTATAAATGTGCACTTTATATCCCTGAAGACTTTTCATTGTATAATTTGTGATAGCTAGGCCAGTGCCAGACTTTCGTAGTTCGGAAGCAACAGTACCTTTACAAAGAACATTCACTTCCATACCGTCAGTTCACTTTCGTCAGCCAGATGTTTTTTACTGAGAGCAGCCACAAATCAAAATTACAGCGACGAAGGTACGCAAGCACGAGCTACTATAGCGGTTTTATGCTAAGGACAGACATTGGCAAGGCAAGTAGTACTGTCAAAAAGTGTCCGGATATTTCAAGCGGGCGAACGTTATATTTATGGGAGGGTTTGATATATATATGTATATATATATATATATATATATATATATATATATATATATATATATATATATATATATATATATATATATATATATATATATATATATATATATATATATATATATATATATATATATATATATATATATATATATATATACATACATACATACATCGCTAAGACCCATTGACTATGTACTTTCAATAATACGCTTAATATAATATGCTAACTTAATTAAGTAATAATGTGTTCTTATAATAAGAGATAGACAATCCTGCACATTAATTAATCCTATTAACAGACAAAGAACTCCTAAAATTATGAATATCTTCATTAAAAGTACGAGCTTTCATCCATTCAAAAATATGGCATTGTTAATCCTTTTCCATCTCATTAAATTGTATTAACATAGAATACATTGTAAGCTCGAAATTGTTATTTACTACCGGAAAAGGTAGCCTTGCAATTAGTCCCCCTGTGACACAAATAAATGTTCTCATTCAAAAGGGCCGATTTGAAGCTTTTACTTTAAAATTATTTGTCCCTTTTCGGGTTTTTGTGGTCAAATATGGCCCTTTCTCATTGTGCCTTCACTATATATTTGGCCAGAAGTGTAATGTACAACATATATGTGTATATACACATATAACGTTCTTAGATTATGTATACGTATTTCATATTGGTCATATAGAAAAATAAAATTTTAATAAAATTCTAAAGCAGGAACTAAGCAACGGAGTGCCTTAACACTTATGGTTCCTGCAATATGAAGCTAGAAAAAAAAAGAAAAACAAAAAAAATCTAATATTAGGTACATTTATTATATGACAATTATAGTTTATGATTATATCAAATGTAAATATAATATGATATTACTCACAATTTATAGACTTACATTATTACGTATACTTACTAATAGTAAACATCATTTTCTTTTTTATTTAACGACGCAATTGCGTCTCCATATACCCAAACATAGATGACATTGATTTGATGACAACAATCGATGCTAGCCGCTCAATACCTTTATTTCTTTTTTTATAATTATTTCATTCATATTATCATTTATATTGGACTGATTTACAGTATATGTATGTGAAATCGAATCTTGATTCTTTGTTTACAAACTGACGATAGCCTTTTATATAATATTAATATTTTTACTTATAACGATAATTTCTTTATATTATAATTACTTCTCCTCAGAGGACCGTCGCGGCGCATAGGCGCAGCGTCTGCAAACGCTACGGTTGATAGGTTCGAGTCCCACTCGGGAAAGATGAATTTTTTCATTCCCATTTTCTTCGCTTTGGCAACTACGCAAAATGCGGCGTTGGGTTCCGTCACTTAACATGCAATGCTTTGTAAAGGCGGAAATCGGAGAACGGAGTGTCTTAACACTAAGTACCCATATTTCCTGCAATTCCATGTCGTACACTGATATACATATGTAGGACAAAGCGAGAGGCTAAAAAACAGAAATAAACATGTATAAATTACTATCGTCGAGACACCTGCTTATAAGTACAACTACTATAAGTGTTTTATATGATTATATTTTACCTATTACTTAAAATAAGAATTTAGGCTGAAATTATTGAACATATGTTGAAGGCATAGGAGATTGGTAAAGAATCTCCTATGCCTTCTACATATGTTCTTTGGAATCAATTACTGCCAATCGAAGTTATAAATGTTAAGTAATCGTAGATTACTATAATTGTTAGTCCAAAAAATTACGAGAAAATACTAAATATTTAAAATATTGTTTTTAAATTTGCAACAATTGATATTCGGTTAGATCTCTTTTTGGTAAATTTAGTATTATTTTCTCAAGATCGTGCCTTTTTCATTTCGCTCGACATTGCCGAAGTAAATAGTACACAGCTGGCACGCCTTAATAGTCATAAAAATATAGCAAAAGCAATTCGGTGCAAATATTAAAAAATTCCATGCCATTTTATGCATACAGCGCTTAACTACTACGGGGTGTGTGTGGGGCGAGCTTATTAAAATAGTTCATACTTTGGTGAAACTCTAAAAAGAAGGAAGACCGGCAGACAAATTTTGAGTGGCGGTGTTAAGCACTGTTTTTTGTCCCGAAGTGGAAACAATATTACTTTAATATACATATCCTTGAGTAAGAATAGAACCTACAACCATCGGTTTAAGGTTAGGTGCCCCTCTGAGTCTTGATGTCCAACGATAAAATATTTGTTATATTTTATATACATAAATGTTCCTCTGACTCTAGTTAAACGAAGTGTATTTTATAATTTTTCTAACGTGTAATATTAAAAAATATATTGTTTTAATAAATAAAATGATAAGTTACTAATAAATAAAGTTATTATTTTAAAAAAACGTGCCATTTTGTTCAACTACAATGTTCATAAACATGCAATGTCTCGAAAGAACGGAGAACAGAGAAGAGAGTGATTTTTCACAGTAATTTCTCTCTGCCTACCCGGTATTTGCCGAAGGGAAACAATAACACTCTCGATTACCTAGGGGGGAGAGAAAAACGGCTATAGGGCAGCGCCTTCGTACCATGAGGTTCTTTCTACGGGAAATAGTTTAAGGAATGAGCTGTGCTACCAAGGTGGTCAGCCCAGTCGAGTGAGACTTTCGGTAAACCGGGGGATACTAGCCTTAGGCGACCATCGACCGTAGTAACAGCTCAGGGAGAAGGATGTCTCGAAAAATCTTCGGACGTCCGGTGGATGGGAGTGCCATGGTGTGATTTCATGGATAAGCGGGTGATTATGAGCAATATTAGGCGTGGGCAACCAAATGGGTAATGTGGCTCACAATATATATGATACGGAGGTATCTCTGTTTGATGGAGTTCCCCACATATCTAGGACCCTGAACGACTCGTTGGAGAGTTACATTTTACACCGTCTATACGAGTTTCCGAAGACTCGGACTCGTGAAGAAGTACCAAGCTAGGGGCGTGATAAATGTCGTCAAATGTACGTTTTGTTCAGCTCCAACTTGGTGCAGAAAGTGAGGCGGAAAAGGAGTAAGGGATGCAATAGAGACAGCCCAGTTGTCGGTACGTTTCTGGTCTTGGCTCTCCTCTCGATGAGAATGCTCAGGTATTAGATCTGGCGAGCCCAGGCGACCTGTGCACCGGCATTTGCGTAAATATGTGCCTGCCTTGCGTAAACTACCTTACTAGAATAACGGATACTAAAGTTAATTTCAAAATCAAAGCCTTGCCAAATAATGGAATATAATATGTATTCCAGTTGGTATGTAAAATATTTGGCTTTTATTTTATAAATTTTCAACCAATTCAGGCTAAACACTATATATTCCAGAAATTAACTTGTCCAAGGTTTTGTTTTGTAGTGCGTAAGTCATGTGTATTAGACAATGTGTAATTCTTCTCTTGTATAAAATAAATTATTTCAATACAGAATTCATCCATCATGTCAGTGGTCGTGAAAAATCGTTATACGACCTATGAATAGAACTGACGCATATATCATGGAGTTCTGTAGCAGGTGATATTTAAAAGATGTTAATATTTTTGATCTAATTTTTTTATGTATATAAATTTTAATTTCTATTTCTCTTTTTCATGTATTTAAATTTCTAATTGGAAAGATGTCGTGGCTGAAACACGAAGGTTGAAGGTTCGATTCTCACTCGGGGGAAGTAATTCTATTTTCTCGCCCTTGAATAATAAAATATACATGGGAACTAGTGTGATGCCAAACATTTACGGTTCCACAATACTTATTAGTGACAATGACACTCTTGAAACAGACTGGGGAATTTTATTATGAAGGCATATTATCATTTATTAAATCATTAATATGTTAATAACCGTTAATTGACGTTCCACTTTCTTTTTAATTTTTTGTGTGATAAAGACAATTTTTAATTTTATATTATACACACACAAAGCTAATGATATAGTAAAAGTTTATTATAATTCACATATAAGATTACGATATGATTAGCATAGCGCTGAGCGAAACGACTTTTGCTTGAAACGACGCCAAAATGACAATGACGTGATAAAGAGACAGTGAACAAGTTATTCTGTAGCATGCGCCTCTTTAAAACTGCTGCTAGTTATAATAACTTTAAAATTAAGTTTTTGGAATAACTTTCGTGTTATGTTTTGAATTATATTTTGCAACAAAGTTTATAACACACTTATCATAACGTAAATTTTATTTTATTATGTACTTTTGATGTACAAGAGTGTACGTGGTTTTGAACAATAAGTTACATTAGTTCCTATTGACGAGATATATTTTTCTACTTGTTTCGTTAAATTGATTGTAACTTTGGACCAACGAAGTTGAAGTATATAATCACTATTGGAGTAGGAAATTAGAATAAATGAAATCATTATTAAAAGTGAACAGGAACTGGCAATATTAACTTAAAAAAAGCTTTAGAAGTCCCGCTGAGTTTCTTACGCCGGTTATTCTCAGGTCTGAGGCATTAATTTTGGCGAACGGTGGTAAAGTTTTGGACTATAAGTATTTAACTTTTTGACTTGAAATATTGTTATTTTGAATTAATTTATTTCACTTTGGCTTTAAAAATGATACCAAATATAAGAAAAGTATAGAAAAGTATATATATAACGGAAAATCTGTGACATCTTTCACAAAATATTTAAACAACAAAACAACAACTGTGCAACAGTATGTACTTTTAATACTCTATTACCGCAAAATATAATCCTCTTATATTATTAATTTTCAATTGCTAAAGCTGTAGTCGAACGGCTAATTTAGTTGAGAATGAAATTGGCAAATTTGAATGGTGATCCGATCGGCTTTAAATTAATAATTCTTCTGACATTGAATTAACTGGCATGATAGTTTGTTAGTTAGAACCCGCAAAGTGAAGTATTATTAATTAATTGAACATTTAAACGCAATTTATTTATAGTAAAAATCTTTGTATTCCAAAACGCGACATTTAGTTCCAAAGGTCGATATGCAATGTCTCGAATAAAGTTATAAAACGAAGTACGGAGGTTTCGATAACAGCTTCTTCATGAATATCCAAGAGAATAGTAGAAGAGGAGGATATACTCGGAGTAATGTTTTTTGACTTATAAGTTTAATTAATAATATTTTTAGGCTTATAATTTATCCTGCACATAGCAAAGTAGGCAGAGGGAACTGCAGAACTCTCGCAGAAGCAAATTTAAAAAAAAAATCATTATTCTCCCCGAATCAGAATCGAACCCAAAGACCTTCATATTTATAGGCAGAAAGTTCTATATAACTATTGAGTATCAGTATTTATTTATGAGAAATATAAGAAATGATATAGTAATACGAAAACAAAATGCGTAAAATTAAAAATATACACAATATCCTGCTATAAAATTTATTCGTAGATTGATTTTGAAATTTATTAAACGTCAGTTTAGTTTGCAAAAAATATTTATATACAATTTTCCAAGATAAAAAAGCTATTTATAAGAATTGTTTATTGCTTAACAAGTCAGATTTTCAGTAGAAATCGTCCATTAAGATTTCAATTCTATTGTCAGACAATTATTATTTAAGTAGTTGTGGACCCATTGGATACCCATTCATGCTCCAGTTAGTAAACCTCTGTACCCTTGTTACCGTGACACCTGTCGATAGTTAGTGGTCAGATTTTAACTCTGCATTAAACATAAGACCTTGAGTTTTCTCTATGTGAATTTGAAAAGAAATCTCATAATAGAATATATTTAATTAATATTAAATCACGAAGGATTTTATTTAATATAAAGTAAATATACACACTTATATATGTAGCATCTTAATATTTTTTTTGATTTTTTTTATAGCTTCACGCTTTATCCCGCACACGGCAGAGAAGGCAGAGGGAACTGCAGGAACCATAGGAACCTAGTGTTGAGACTCTCCGTTGCTTAGTTCCTTCTTTTTTCCGTTCCCGCTTTCCACCTTTTTCGAGGCATTGCGTGTTGAGTGGCGGAACTCAACGCCGCGCTTGGCCTAGTTACCAGAGCGAAGAAAATGGAAATAGAAAAATCCATCTTGGTGGAGTGGGAATCGAATCCAGAAACCATCGCGTTTACAGGCAGACACTTACGCCTTTGCGCCACGTTGGAGGGTTCCTTCTCTTTGATGGTTTTCATTTTCTTGTTAGATTATATATTGTCTCAATAGGAATTATTTTTTTGTATATATTTACGTTTTATGTATGTTATATGTTTATGTATTTATTTAGGTATCAATTTATGTATGTCTTTGTATGTATATTTAAATCAAGCAAATTCACCGTCTACCGGTTTGAAACATTCCTACAAGATTGCCTGGCAGACATCGCTTATAGTGATAAGGTCGCCTTCTGTACATTTCTGTATATTATTTGTGGTGCCCAATACAATTTGTTATTATTATTTTTTATCCTCACACTACGTATCCCACAAGACGTGTTGTAAACGTGAAAAATGAAACATTTTATTTCCTCGCTTTAGTCAGAAGGCAGTTTAATTTGAAATGTCATGAAAATGTAATTTTTTTCTAAGGCTGGATGATCGAGGTTGTTAGGCTTGAACCTTACAGCGTATACGATAGTATTAAATTCAGATCAATTCAATTTTAAGATTCAATTATAAATTCAACTTTTTGAATTTCATATGAAAAAAAAAGAACTAACTACTACTTAGTTTTAAGAGAAAAAAAATAGTTTACACTTTTCTAGCATGATTTTTATATCAATTATAACTTATTGCTATTAATGAGCTGTTTGAAGTTTCGCATTCACTAAAAATCAAGTCACTGAGCTTCTGATACTAGGTAGATTCTTTACACAAGAATATTAAATTGAAATAGAAACGAATCAATTAATTTACTTCCGATAGTTTGAACCATTTATAACTATTATAATACGCAATTTAGATGACAATTAATTGAAACAATTGCTGAAAATATTTTAGATAAAACACAGGTAGACTACCCGTGACCACGAACTGATGCAAAGTGTTTGAAACGTCATGTTTCAGGTCCAAACAATATAATACACACGAATAATCCGCTTAAATTGTTGTATGGAAAATAATTGTCATATATTTTAAGCCCCAATATTAAAAATAAACTACGTATATAAAAATTTATATTAGTATATTTTCGACTTCAAAGTATTCATAATTCGCTTAGTATCAGCTGTGACGCTATGAAGCTTGACGTGCTATCGATGCTTATTTTTTACCCATAGCCAGTCGCAATCTTACTTTTCCGCTACATCTTGACCTATTTAAGCAAAGCAAGGAGCAAGCAAGGAGCAAGCAAGGAAATTATAAGTCACGTTTCAACTACAGTAAACGCACCTTAAGCGATTACTCGCTATTTATGTGTGACGTGTATACACACACATACACACACACACACACACATACACACACACACACACACATATATATATATATATATATATATATATATATATATATATATATATATATATATATATATATATATATATATATATATATATATATATATATATATATATATATATATATATATATATATATATATATATATATATATATATATATATATATATATATATATATATATATATATATATATATATATATATATATATATATATATACAAGTGAAATATCTAATTTTTAGGTAACCGTAGTCAGTAGCAACCTAGAGTTAAGTTATTCCTAAAAAGGCATCGAGTGTAAAGTATATATAAGGAGTGTATCTGACAACGCGGCCTTTGTCAAAACTACCTGTAGGGTAAAATATATCAAGACCATATACAAAAAATTAGTTAAAAATTATCAGTACTTTAGGGTACAGGATAATTTTTCCCATTTCATGATATGTACGTGCTGTGTAACGCGTGAGGTAGTCAACACTAATGAGAAGAAACTGTTTAGCATTCTATGGATTCACCGTGAGGGTACCGTGCGTGCATGTAAATATCTCGTACTACAAAAATACTATAAAACGTTGTCAATCTGTCATCTTTCATTTGAGAACATTACCAAATGTTCGCAATTGGTATTTTTTCTAAAAGATATAATCTCTTTGCAGCTGTGACATGATAGTGTACGTCCACGTCTTACATGACAAAGAAGTTCTATTTTGGAACAATAATTTGATTATTTACTTTGTTTGAATATTGTTTTTGATAATATTACTTTTTTTGTAATTTTACCTAGTGTATAAAGGCTATTTTAGACTATGCTTTAAATTAAGTTTGTGGTTATAACCACACGCTATATATAAATTAGAGTATATTAACTAAAAATTTCCAAAATCTTAATTGTGAGAAGAAACTACTTAGCATTCCATGGATTCACCGTGTGGGTGCCGGGTCCATCGCGTTATAGAAAGGAGCTCTGATCAGTGCTCAGTACTGGCGACCCAAGTGTAGGCCTAAAGTCAGTAGGTATCAAAAAAAGGGTACCATTGAAAACCAGCATTAGGTGTCCACACCTATGAATTGCTGAATGGTATACCTATTTGGGACACGTCATATACCTATATTGTAGTTGTTCTTTGTCTTTATTTTTATTCGTTACTTTTTTTTATTGTTCATTTTATTTCTTTTTTTTGTGTAAATGATAAGTTATTAGTACTTAAGTTATTTTTTTATTATTATTATTGTTACTTTTTATTTTGTACCTAATTGTCATTTTGTCCTAAATAAAAGTGTTCTTTCTTTCTTTCTTAAAGAGCCTCTTTAAAATGCATTAAAGCTCGCCTTCACTGTCCGAGCTCCTCCCACTACCTAACCAAATCTTAAATGATTTTACTAAAGCCATCTACGAGGTGCTTTCTAGAAATGAATATGTTATTGTTCTAGACAGGCCGACGTAATTTAGTAAACTATAGAGAGATTTCTCTATTATACCTCTCGCTCCTACTTCGACCGCATATAAGCTAACGTTAGTTAGATCGAAACACGTGTTAAGTTTTCGACAGTGACTTTTCGGGATATTTGTTTCCCCCGAAATTGTAAGTTCTACCTACTGATACTACTACTATACTACGAATTTTAGGTTTCGAAAATAAAGAAATATACCCGGTCTCGATAACGAAATACAAATATCCTCAGAATAAATTATATGGAAATTCACTACAAATCTCTACAAATCAATCAATGTCGCTATACAGTAGCTAATGCGTGAGAAAAAATATTATCATGGGCTGTCTTAAGAGTACATTTATCACAGGATGTGTTCTAGGACCTTTCTTTTTCCTCGTAAATATGTAGGGATTTTATATTTTATTACTAAATTTAAATACTAAAACAATATTTCACGTCCATACAACTATACATGTACTTAGTAAGAGTTGTTTTCAAGTATCCTGCTGAAACTTCCTAAGCCAGTGTATATAACTTCGTTAAGTAAATGCTTGCATATACACTATATGCACTCTCTTACTGATGTACTTTTTAATAATTAGTTAATTAAATTTTACTTAGCGGATGTAAAAGCTATCATAATAATTTAGTTTTATGCAAGTTACTTCATGAATATCTTGTTATCTTCAAGTTTTCTAAAGCACACTTGCAACACATACTCATAAACATACATATGCACAAGCGTAAATTCAAAAGGTATGCCACAAAGATTCCTTTTATATATATATATATATATATATATATATATATATATATATATATATATATATATATATATATATATATATATATATATATATATATATATATATATATATATATATATATATATATATATATATATATATATATATATATATATATATATATATATATATATATATATATATATATATATATATATATATATATATATATATATATATATATATATATATATATATATATAACTGCTACTTGAACACTCATCATTACCACGAATACTCACTAACATTAACATACTAACGTTTTGTTGTTTAACAAAAAAATCATGATAAATAAAAAAAATAAAAAAATTCTAACAATATCCTATCCAACAAAAGTGTCAATATAATTTCTTTCCAACGTATATATATTTTGAAGAAAATTGTGTTTTATACACATATTCATAAAGAAGCTTTTCATCAAACAAAAATGTAAAATTTCCATATAATAAAAGCACAAGTAAACTTGAAAATTGCAGTAGATTTTAGATTTATTTCTTTAAAAATTGCACATTATTTTAAAATTTAATATAGTGCAAGCTATTATAACGCTGTAGTAGAGCGTTTAACTGAAAACGTGACAGTTTTAGGTTCTATTTATACTTAGGGTTATTAATTGTTTATTTAGTATTTTGGTTACAAGCAAGTCTTTCAGACAAGATATTCCCTCTACCTACCCTGCTAATATACAGCGAGAAGCAAAATTTTAAATTTCTAAAACAGTTGAATTATAGCCTACAAAAATCAAGAAAACCACAGTTAAAGTATTTATTACACTATGCGTTTGTTAATTTAAACCTTTCTATTTTGTATTATGAGCAGTGACTACATAAGAAGAATATTTTGGAGTATAAATCGAAAATTAGCTTAGCCTGTACGTTGTTAGTGACGCATATATATATATATATATATATATATATATATATATATATATATATATATATATATATATATATATATATATATATATATATATATATATATATATATATATATATATATATATATATATATATATATATATATATATATATATATATATATATATATATATATATATATATATATATATATATATATATATATATATATATATATATATATATATATATATATATATATATATATATATATATATATATATATATATATATATATATATATATATATATATATCTACTACCATCTTGTATTTATTCCGATAAAAAATCACTATATATCATAGTTATGTTTATTAAATATTAAAAACCAGTTCTATAATGTAGGCAAATAGCGAAAAAGGGTAATAAAGGGTAACTTACACAAGATTCATTTATCAAACTCAACGTTTCTAAAACTACTTATTTATTTACATATATGGAATCTCTCATTCCTAGAAGGATTATATCGTTATTAGAATATTACGACCGCATTTCATGGAGTTAAATACAATTTATCATACCGTAGCTGACTACGATTTCTGAACGTATTCTGAAATTAAGCTTGAATAAGTTGTATGTAACAATGGTTATGTTGTTTATGTAATTAGATATACTAGATTTTAACTACGGCTTTACCTATCATGTAGAATTTAGTAAGAGTTTTGTGTGAAAATTACATTTTCCTCTATAAACTATATAAGATATATATACTATCTAAGATATATATTATTTTTCAACTATAAGTTTTTAACTCTTCGCTTTATCTTGCTTGTACCCTATTATAAGGCAGAGGGAACTGCTGGAGCTGTAGGAACCCAGTGTTAAGACACTCCGTTCCCCACATTCCGCCTTTACGAGGCACAGCGTGTTGAGTGGCGTAGTTAAAGCCGCGCTTTGCCTAATTACCAGAGTGAAGAAAATGGAAATGAAAAATCTATCTTCCTCGAGTGGAAATCGAAACCATAAAACTTCGCGTTAACAAGCAGACGCTATGGCTCTGCACCACGATGATCCTCTAAGATTATATTACGTTTTGAAGTTCATCCAATTTAGTTAAATATTTTCACAAGTGGGGATCGAACTCACGATGAATGATTACAAAATTAATTATTTGTAGAATTATTTATATGAGATAATATTAATTTCATATTCACAATAGAAGCCAACTGAAACCAATTTACACAGAACCCACACAAGTACTGTCAGAAACACTTACTAGATAGCTTGCTCTTTTACATGAAGTTTGGGATATATACATCATATAAACCATATATACATTAAACGTTCTTGACGTATGTACGTCGTAGCGTAGAGAAACAGCATCTACCTGTTTAACACCACACGTTTTACGTTCGATTCCTATACTGGGAAAATAAATGGCAAAACAAAGCTCTCCTCCACACACAACACGCAGTCGAAGGGAGGTAAGCGGGAAACGGAGTGTCATACCACTGTGTTGCCTTTACCTTCTTAGCTAAGCGCAGAATAATATAAGTATTGATTTTTTCCATATATGTATATCTGTTACATTCATATACGCTATAATTTATTTAATTAAATTTGGTAGTAGATTAATTAACAAATGATTAATTAAAACTACGGACTATATTATTTGACTTTAATCATTAAGATGCAACCTATTATATGGTTAGAAATATCTTCGATACTTGGAATATGTCACGTGTCACATACAGGTAAAGCTATGTCTAAAGGTTGAGTTGTATAATAATACATTGAAATTAACGTTAACTGAGCCGCTCAGTGCACACATCGATTAACTCCACTTTTTAAAAAATCTTAAATATTAGTGTCAAAGCACTTGGTATAGTCATAACTTTTTATATTTATAATAACTTTTCTGAATAATAAATACAAGTACCGCAAAATGGCAATTTTTTTTGGCCATTGAAAAATAAGTAATTTATTTCAGAAGCCATTTCGATTAACTCCATATTCTAATGTAAAGCGTTTCAGTAACGCTTTATCTGTTCGGGCCTTGCATTGACGCTTATTGGTTTTCAAATATCTGAAGATGCTCTCTCACTCACTCTCCGTAATCGTAACTAAATCGCATCGGTAAACACATAAGAAGAAGCGCAATTTAAACGGTAGTTAGTATAGCAGTGATCAGAAAATTGGCTCTAAATACGCTGGATAAATTTGGAAAGGTCTAACCCTATCTCATACAAATAGAATGTGACTATAGTCTGTCTTTATTATAATGAAGACACACGACGACGACGTCGACACGACGGATTTCAAGCCATTAATATAAGAAAATCTTTAGTGGATAGACTGCAAAGTTTGAAAAATATAGACCAGCTTTTATTATATCCTAAAGGTAGAAAGAACTGTGACAAGGGAAATATGGAGAGACATGATGGACCTGCTAAAATTTATTCTACCTGTTAATCACAATTACAATTATAGCTTGTCAACAAATCGAAAGGACGAATCCTCGCATACAGCTCATATGAAGAAGACATTATTTATAATATTGCTGAATAATCCCAAAAAACAATGCCGCTAACAACGCTGCTATGAATTAATTATAAAAATTATATAATACCAGAACTGCCAACATTCATTTTTACGGAATAGCTGTGATAAAAAATACATAATAACTAATATTTACTGTAGTAAAAAACTTAAAAATGTAAAAATTAAATTTAACTTTATTACTTTATTCAGTTGCCAAATCGATTAACTCCACCATTCACATGAAAACTATAACATTACTGACGATTATTTGTACACTATTCTTTCTTATTAATTTTATACACCGTTAGATGAAAGCTATATCTGTTATTATGCATTCTACATTATAAATTTGAATTCATATTATCAGAGGAATTTTAAAAATCAATATACATTACATCATCGCGTTTCTCATTTTTTTGTTTTATGGAGTTAATCGATGTGTGCACTGAACGGCTCAACTGTATATATTTATTACATTTAAGTAACATAAATAATTTAGCAAGATAGGCAAAGCTAGTTTTAAGATAAGTTTGTATTTTTCGTGACATTGTGTGTTGAGTGTCGGTACTGGATGGCGCTTTGGTTTACCAGAAAAACTAAATTAAACTAATCCAACTTCCTAGGTGGGATTCGCACCAAACAATTTTCGAATTTACAAATAGATTTTTTCACTGTGCCCAAAATACTACACTGAGCTACACTGTCTCAACGTTATGCTGTCTCAACAAAACAGCTAAGGCACCGTTCATTCCCTTATCGGCAGCAAACACGCCTTTCCACATTTTGTATCTTCCATCTCTACTTATGATTTTCTACTACTAAAATTTTACATTCTGTCTTTTCGTCGGTTCTCTCATAATTCTAATACCAGAACCTTTGTCTTACTTGCATTCACTCACACCCATCTTTCAGAATAGTGACCAATACCTGCAACTCGCATTCTAATGATATAATAAGCATGTATCATCTGCGCACGACAAGCAATTTAAGTTCAAATCGACCTGTCAGTCCTATGTCACTTTCTTTCAGTCCTTGGAGATAGCTATCCAAATAAAAATTGAACAACCAAGCTGATGTGGCCCAACCCTGTTTGATACCCGATTGCATGACAAACCGAGCCGACATGTCGGCTCCTACTCGCACACAATTTGAGTGATCTCTATAAAAAGAAACTCTCTCTCTATAAAAAGAAAGGCACAAAAGCACTGAACTGAATAATTCTTTGTTATCATATGAAGGGGAAAAATCTCATCCAAGCGTTCTTATCCAGGTATTAAGTCTCCTTGGGCACTTTTAGTGCACTTCAACTGCAGGCTTTCGGATCTAAATCAAGGAGATTAATGTTATGATTTAAATTTACTACATAACTTGTTTTTTCAAACATAATAAAGCGATCAAAACTGTGAATGTAGCTGGATTTCTTTTAATATAAAGGCTAGTTGATTATTTTAAGCTGTTAAAGCTTTAAGTTAAGTAATATATAATCAAAAGTCCTCCATTTTCGTAATAAAAATAAACAAAGTTCGTGTTTTGTCTCATAGCTCCATCTATCACTACTGACGTTCGATCTGGCATGGAATTGTCAGTGTCATTTTTGATCGAGCATGTGATGTCTTTGCTTTGCATTGTAACCAATGGAAAGAAATAAAATAAATTACTCCCCAAGTGGATATCGAACTCCAAAGCCAAAATAATTTGGGGAATTTTAAAATTAAACTAATATTTACATTTTTTTAAGACACTGTCCAAAGAACTATTTAATCTAATATAGATAATCTTTCTAAGATATTGCTACTAGAACATGTGCTAAGTAGGGAAAATATATAAGAATTTATACGTCCGCCTTTATGTTACAGCCTATTTACTTTGTACCATCGTTACGGCCAACGTCCCATTAGCCGTAAGGGAAATATGACGGTTGAAATTTTATTGTTCCCATAACATTAGGGTTATGGCTATTAGCTTAGATTCTTGGTTTATCTCGTTACTACTGTTATATATATATATATATATATATATATATATATATATATATATATATATATATATATATATATATATATATATATATATATATATATATATATATATATATATATATATATATATATATATATATATATATATATATATATATATATATATATATATATATATATATATATATATATATATATATATATATATATATATATATATATATATATATATATATATATATATATAAGCGTTCTCCCGGGTCATTTGTCAAAATGGGGGTGCCACAGGGCTCGATATTAGGCCCTTTTCTGTTCCTTATCTATATTAATGACCTACCTTACCTTGTAAAGGACAAACATGGGATAGTATTATTTGCAGATGATACATCTTTGATTTTTAAAATTAATAGAGGACATGATGAAATTGACAATGTGAACAATACTCTCTCAAATATTGTCCAATGGTTTAATGTCAATAATTTACTGTTAAATGAGAAGAAAACGAAGTGTATTAAATTCACACTCCCGAATGTTAAATGTGCCAAAACTATTGTAAAAATTGGCGATGGGGAACTAGATTTAGTAAATACTACAGTTTTTCTGGGCATTACTTTAGATTCAAAACTTCAGTGGGGCCCTCATGTGAACGATTTGTCGAACAGACTTAGCTCAGCCGCGTATGCGATCAAAAAGATCCGCTACTTAACCGACGTCAATACCGCTAGACTAGTTTATTTTAGTTACTTCCACAGCATTATGTCATATGGTATACTATTATGGGGTAATGCTGCTGATATTGATACTATATTTGTTCTTCAGAAACGGGCTGTTCGAGCAATCTATAACATGAGGCCCAGAGATTCCCTTAGGGATAAATTTAAAAAATTTAAAATCATGACTCTTCACAGTCAATATATATTCGAGAATTTAATATATATTCATAAAAATATTGATAAATTTAGATTAAATTGTGATGTTCACAATGTTAATACGAGGAATAAGTATAAACTTGTTATGCCCACCACTAGGCTCCATAAAATAGGCAACTCTTTCCCATGTAATTGTGTCCGTTTCTACAATAAACTGCCGAAAGAAGTATTTGATCTCTCGTTAAATAAATTTAAAATCTATGTTAAACGGCAATTAATTACTAAATCCTATTATAGTGTAAAGGATTACATTGATGATAAAACGGCATGGAATTAATGAATTGCTCATAAGTTCGAGTGACGTTTGTGAAGTGATCACAATAGGTTTAGGGAAATCTGGCTGAGTTTGTTGTGGGCTCTTCTCACCAGGCCGCGCTTGGAACCCTCGTAACCTTAGTTTTAAGTCATGGAGTGTGTAGGTTTCAGAGGGGCTCAATTCGATATTTACTATCAAATTGAGCTCCTTTGACACTCCTCCGTTCGCTCTATCTGACGTACACAAGTGATCATCTTATTGATTCTAAGTGGAAAATAAATAAATAAATAAATAAATAAATAAATAAATATATATATATATATATATATATATATATATATATATATATATATATATATATATATATATATATATATATATATATATATATATATATATATATATATATATATATATATATATATATATATATATATATATATATATATATATATATATATATATATATATATATATATATATATATATTAGTGATAATTTTATTGAACTTTTTTTGTACTCTATCTTTAGTATTTTTATAATTAATTTATTATTTAATAATATAATTAATTTATTATTTAAATTTTTACCGCATATTTTAGCTACGTTAATTACTTAGTATATGTGTGAGAGCACGCCAAACTCTTACGATGATTAGGAAAGTGTCACAAGGCCGAACATCTTACTAAAATGAACACAAAATAAATCAAGTAGAAAAATAATAGAGGAAAGAAAACAAGCTTCTATAAATGCCTCAGACAAATAGGGCATTCGGAAATGAAGTGATTCTCAGAAACGTTTCAATTAAGCAAATAAAAATAATGTGATTAGATTTATAAAGAATTCGTCACACACTTATAGATCTCTTCTTTAGATTTTTGCGGAATCTGGCGTTAAGATAGGTTATCTTAATCGTTTAAATTCAAATAATTTTGTTCAAAATAAGACTATATGATTAATTTTTTGA
Organism: Dione vanillae; assembly: GCA_037178615.1. Lineage (NCBI taxonomy): Eukaryota > Metazoa > Arthropoda > Insecta > Lepidoptera > Nymphalidae > Dione > Dione vanillae. The sequence goes on along the minus strand of JAZFAU010000444.1, from coordinate 1,458 downwards.
ACGTCAAAAACATTACCAACCGATGGTAATGTGCACTAAGGTTAATGCCTCAGACCTGAGAAGAACCGGCGCAAAAAACACAGGATATTTTTCGAGAAATGGCGTGTTGGGTAGCAGACCCTCTCTCTCTTTCTCTCCCTCGTCTTCACAAATTAAATATACAATTATTTCTAAAGAAAAAAGTATATAATTTGGATTAACCGTGCTTTTCGAAAGAAAGACAGCGACGTCGAAGCTCTTAAATGCACGATTAATTTTCGTTATGGATATGTTTTGCTGTTATATATCATTTGTGATTAGGAAATACACAATAATATACGTATTTAAAAAAATATGAATATATTTTCCTACAAAAACAGTTTGGAGAACCAAACTAAATAAACTCATGTTAATAATGAAAAGTAAACAAAATTTTCTAAGTAACTTTAATTTAATATTAAATTTGATTTAATTAATTTTCTCAAGTCAAGACCATTTTGTTTACGTCAGATTATATTCCACGTTACATGTTGAGCAAATGAAGTAGAACTTCGGGAAGGAGGAAAACATGTTGATACGAGGGTCAAACTGAAAGTTTTTAGAACTGGCAACTTAAAAGCATTATATTAAAAAAATAAGTTTAAATTTTGAAAATAGAACTCTTTACCAATAATATTGAGTATACATTTCATTCATTTGTCATTTGTTTTACGATTTGGCGGCAAATTGAAAATTGTCTGTGCATGTCAGAATGAATTTAAGCCGAGAAAATTTTCGTGCAATGATTTTTTATGACTTTCGATGTCATATAAGTCAACAAGAAAGTTATGATAGACTTCGATTGGCTTTTCACGATGAAGCCCCATCTCGTGCCACAGTTTACAACTGGTTTAATGAATTCAAACGTGGTCGAACAAATCTCACCGATGATTTGCGTGAGGGACGGCCTTCTACAGCGACGACTGAAGATAATATCAGTGTTGTGCGGCGTATGATAGAGACTGACAAAAGAGTGACCTATCAGCAGATTCGGACAAGTCTAGGCATAGGTATGAGTCAAGTGCACAAAATCCTTCATGAATATTTAGCGGTCAGGAAGCTTTGTGCCCGCTGGATACCGCATAATTTGACCGAGGCTCAAAAACTCCGCCGTGTTGATTGGTGCCGAGAAATGATCCAAAAATTTAACGGAGGTGACTCAAATGCTGTGTTCGACATACTAACGGGTGACGAAAGCTGGATTTACTGTTATGATCCGGAAACCAAAAGACAGTCTGCTCAGTGGGTGTTTCCTTCCGAAGAGTTGCCAACTAAAGTGAAGAGAGGTCGAAGTGTTGGAAAAAAGATGGTGGCCTCGTTCTTCGGAAAGACAGGTCATTACGCGACAGTTGTCTTAGAGGATCAGAATTTTTTTTTTTTTTTTTTTTTTTTTTTTTTTTTTTTTTTTTTTTTTTTTTTTTTTTTTTTTTTTTTTTTTTT
>JAZFAU010000443.1:132500-146500 GCA_037178615.1 Dione vanillae | reverse complement strand
CAGGGATGTTCTAGGCAGTGTTAGAGGAAATGAAAAATTAATATTATGTGGAGACATGAATGGATGGGTCGGAACCGCGAGAAGTGGTTACGAAGGTGTGTTAGGTCAATATGGTGACAGAAGAGTGAATGAGGCTGGAAAGCTCATTTTGGGAAACTTTGAAAGGGAAAAGGAATTTTTTTGTGGCAAACACGATGTTTGCCCAAAAACAAATTCACATGTATACGTGGGAGCGCATGGGAGAGAAAAGTATGATTGACTTATTCCTAGTGGATCAGCGGATTCGAAAACAAGTGATGGACCCCGTGTGTTTAGGGGTGCCGATTTGGGGAACGGACCACTATCTAGTAATTGCTAGTTTTAGGGGTTTGTTCGTAGGATGGCGTAACCACACAAGGTTTCATACTTGGAATCGAATTATGCATAAGAAGCTGGAAGCTTCAAGATCCACCGTCAGAGAGGAGTATACAAAAAGGGGTTTCCCAAAAAGCTAGACAGTTGTAAAAACAGGAAATGAAAGCGTTGAAGTATGTTGGCAGAACCTTAGGAACTGCTGGTGGAAGCTGCGACAGAGGTATGTGGTACAATGAAAAGAGGCTTTAGTAAAAAGCGTGACGAAGGGGGGATGATGAAGTGAGAGATGCTGTAGAAAGAAAGAAGAAGGCATGGCAGGATTATAAAGCCTCGGGTAAGAATAAAAGTATGAAGAGATTAAAAAAAAGAGTACAAGCTGCAAAAGCACCAAACGAAAGCACTGATAAAAATGAAGCGTGAAAAAAACGAGAGTAAAAGAGAGAAAGGTTGACGAGCAACTTCCGGGATAACACGAAGCTTTTCTGGCGAGAAGTTAGTGATTCACGGAGTTGTTCGTCAACCTTTAGAATGAAAGGGGTGCTTTCGAAGGACGGTGAGATATTCACAAACAGATCACACGTTTTGCAGCGATGGGCGGAATTTATAAGGAGATGTATGAATGTGATGACGCTTCTGCCTCAAGTAACAGCGACAAGCCGAGTCTTGATGTAGCAGATGGCGAAATCAGTATAAAGAAGTTGAGAGTGCAATAAGAAGCTTGAAATGTGGTAAGTCAGCGGGAGCGGATGGAGTTACTGCCGAGATGATCAAATATGGTGGACCTCGCATCTTGGACTTGTTCTGGTTTCTGTGCAATTTGTGCTGGAAATCGGGGGGGTCCCAGATGATTGGCAAAGTGCAGTCATCGTGCCTTTGTATAAAAGGGAAAGGTTCACAGATAGACTGTGCAAGCTATAGGGCTATCAGTTTGATTTCTTAGGTGGGAAAGTATATGCAAAAATTTTAGCGAGAAGAATGCAAGAAAGATCCGAAAAGGGTACTGTGGGAGGCCCAAGGAGGTTTTAGACCTGGAAGAGGATGCATGGATCAGATCTTTTCCATCCGCATGATCACAGAGAAGTTTTTTGGGTGTAAACCAAAAGGTTTTTTGTGCTTTTGTGGACTTGGAGAAGGCGTTTGACAGGTTTTGAGAAAGAAATTGTGGGAGATACTACCCGGTACAATGTGAGCGGACCCTTGCTGCAGGCTGTAAAGTCTCTTATAGAGATCACTCAGCCTGTGTGCGAGTAGGAGCCGACATGTCGCCTCGGTTTGGCATCCAATCGGGTGTCAAACAGGGCTGCGCCATGTCGGCTTGGTTGTTCAATTTGTATTTGGATAGCTGTCTCCAGGACTGAAAGAAAGTGATATGGGTGTAAAAGTGGGTGACTTGAAGGTAAATTGCTTGTTGTACGCAGATGGATGCAGTGCTTATTGCATCATCAGAAAGCGAGTTGCAGGCATTGGTCACCATTCTGAAAGACGGGTGTGAAACTAATGGTCTAAGCCTGAATGCAAGTAAGACAAAGGTTCTGGTATTTGAAAGAGACGAGGAAAGGACAGATTGCAAGATTTTCGTGAACGGAAATTATTAGAACAAGTGAATGAAGTAGTATACTTGGAAGTATGTTAAGTAGAGATGGTAGATACGAAATGGATGTGAAAGACGTGTTGCTGCCGGTAACAGAATGAACGGTGCCTTAGCTGCGTTGTGAGACGGCAGCAGAACGTCAGCGTCGCTGCACGTTTCGGCCGTACACAATGCAGTTTTGGTTCCGACGCTGTTATATGGCAGTGAAACGTGGGTATTACAGAAGAAGAATGAAAGAAAGATGAATGCTGTGGAGATGCGATCTCTTCGAAGGATATGCGGAGTCAGCTTAGCTGACCGAATCCGCAACGAAGAGGTACACAGTATGGTAGGTACCAGCGAGGATGTCACAGTAAGAATGAAGAAGAACGTGCTCAGGTGGTTTGGGCACGTTGAAAGAATGAGTGACGAAAGAATGGTAAAAAGATATACGATGGAAAAGTGTGTGGTAAGAGAGGTAAGGGGAGACCTCGGTTGACTTTCGAAAACACAGTATCGAAGATACTGGAGGAAGGTCACGTAAAAAGCATGAGGACTCCCCGGAGTGCATGTATGATGAGGTTCATGGCAGTGGACGAGGCGAAAGAGGTATGTAGGGACCGCAGCGTTTGGCGCTCCGTTCTCTCTGACTACCCCGCTAGGGATAGAGCGTGAAGATATGTATGTATGTATGTATAATACAAACTATAATGAAAATGTAAAAAAATATGAAAATTTAAATTATTTACTTATTTTTATAAATAATATTTTAATTCCATCGGAGAGGTTAACCACAATTCACTATTCAATGAAATTATTTCTCGATCTTTTATTTATATTCAATTAGTAGGACGAAATAAGGTATGTTATTCCTTCGCTCTGGCAATAGGCAAAAGCGTGGCCGTTGACTTTCGGACACTCTACAAAAACGCAATGCCTCGAATGATGGAAATGGGGACTCTCCCCATATATAGTTGCAGATCAGCGTGAAGATAGAAAAAATATTATATTTACCAACGATGATCACTTTATTATCTTTTAATATTTTCATTTCTCCTTATTCTCATCTTGTTTTTGCTTATATATTTTTTCCCTATTACTATTATAATTTATACATTTGTGAGCATAGAGAATAGAGCTTGTTCCGGTTTATCACACAAAAAATATTATTAAGATGTATGTGCAAATTTGCAGTAAACAACATATAAAGAAGAACATATGACCTACAATCTGTGATAAATATATACAATTCAATACAATATGTCACTGGAATTCAAATTTTAATGCAAACCAAATTTATTTTGTAAGGAACTTTTAAGATAGCAACTACATGCTTAAACTCTTGATACGTAATAAGTGCAAAAGGCAAGAGTTGAACTTCTGATTAAGGACAGTACAATTATTTCTTGTTTAACACTAAGCTACTATATTGTTTCTTGTTCCTTGTGTACCGAATTACAAAATGTAATACAAGAATTGTCCTAGTTCTGTTATATAAAGTTCTAAATTTGTTTTATTTACTAATAACGGAGCCGTCGAGACGCAGCGACACAGCGTCTGATTGTAAACGCGGCAGTTGGGGGTTCGATTCCCACTGATGAATGAAATATATTCAATGTAACGAAGTGAAATGGACATTATTCAATGTAGAATGGCATTGCGTTTCGCTACTTAATACGCAATGTCTCAAAAATGAAGTGGAGGGCGGGGAAAGAAAATATTTACCTGCAAAAAATTTGAATAATGAAAATGAATTTTCTAGCATATAGCAAAAACTTGCAAATTATTTTGCAAATAGATAGATTGATAGATAGAAAAGCTCTGATGCACACAAAGAAAAATGCAAAATTGAAAATATACAAAACAAAAATACTAAAAACTTATGCGAAAGAGGTATGCAGAGACCGCAGCGTTTGGCGCTCCGTTCTCTCTGACTACCCCACTAGGGATAGAACATAAAGTTATGTATGTATGTATCTATGTACTCATACATACGTACATAAATAAATATATTATCAATGATGATCTGGAAAAATAAAATTTTGTACCAAGATACAGGCGTTTTCCATTTATAGTTTTCAAAATCTTATTTAATCATCATCCATCCACCACCAACGAATGAAATATATATGGATATTCAATTCCCAAGTATATTAAAACCTACCTTGCTGTATGGTTAGGTTAGCGTCTGGTCCAGTTTGTTAATTAAAGATTTTTTTTAAAGTGTAAGTCTATAGGACTGACTTATACTTGTATTATGACCGGAATAGGTTTTATAAAGAAGAAGAAGAAGAATATTATCTATTATTAAAAGTTTTAACTTTTTTTTATAGTTATAATGGAACAGGCGTTTGTCTCCCATCTCACCTGATGAATAGTATAAATGAAGACGAAGGTGGTACACGCCCGTCCAAAAGAAACCTGTTCATTCTACTCTTAAAGGCTCCAGGGTTAAACTTATCAGGAGAAATAGACGTAGGCAAGTCGTTCCAAATCTTGGCGACTCTCACCAAAAACGAGCTTCTAAAACATTTAGTTCGATATTTGGATATGTCAACCATGTATAGATGAAACTTTTGCCTACGCCCAGTAATCTGATAAAGAAATGGATAAGGATTAATCAGTTCAAAGAGCGCCTTCGAGCACTCTCCAAAACGCATCTTATAAAAAACCAATAAGCTGGCATCTTGACGACGATGCTCATGGTTGTGTAGTCAGCTATTTGAGAGCTTTTCATTATTAATTAATCTACGGGCTCTTCGGTCAACTGAGTCCAAAGCCTCCAGATGATATTTGGCTGCACTATCCAAGAGTTGATTGCAGTACTCCATGCAAGATCGAACTTGAGCAGTGTAAAGATTAAGTAGCTGTTCAGAGCTGAAGTACTGCCGAACCTTTGAAAGAATTGATATTTTCTTGGACGCAGATTGTGCCATAAACTCAATTTGTTGGCCAAAGTTCAAGTTAGAGCAGATGATAATACCTAGAAGCCCTAGATGGTCAGCAATCGGTAAGGATAGACCTTCGAACGTGGGTGCTAAGTCGAAACTAGTCTTTTTCGTGGAGAAAAGACACGCCTGTGTTTCGGATCGATTGAACTTAACAAGATTAGCATCACCCCCATCGGACACCTACTGTAAAGTTACGTTCACTTGTTCAATCATGGACTCACTTAAGGACGATAATTCCACTGGACTGGCTCGCGAGTTGGTCCTCTCTCAATCACCGTGCTATCATTGGTGTAGCTAATAATACCAGGTCTAAAAAGATCGTTTATGTGCAGCAGAAACGAGGATGCAGAGAGAACTGATCCCTTAGGTACCTTAGCATTGATTGCCAGTAGATCAGACGAGTATCCAAGTCAACTCGAATGGACCGTTCCCTCAGGTAGTCATAAATCCAATCATAGAGTTCAGAAGGTAAGTCATAAGCTGGAAGCTTACTGAGTAGTGCCTCGTGCCAGACCCGGTCAAAGGCTTATGAGATGTCTAATGGCTATTGCATCACCATAACCCTCCAAGGCCTCATTCCAAAATTGAGTGGCATATATAAGCATATCTCCAGTGGAGCGTTCTCTGCCCTTTTAGTTCTACTGTTGTTATTGTAGCTTGGCTCTACCACAATACACACACTTTAGCAAGAAGAGTCAACCTAACTTAGATGATACTTAAGAAATCTAATTTTGGATAACTTTAATAAATATATTTTTTTACTTATTGTAAAATGTTGCTTAGAATATCTGTTGTTAAATTATCTTTCTTGAGAATAATCTTTAAGTAGTGTAAATTTTAAAAGCCTAATCCTTATAAAGATACTAGCAACAAAAATAAATTGACACAGATACATAATAATTTCGACGTAACAACATATATAAATAATTTAGATTTGTTGAACAGTATCCAGCTTACAAATGTTTTTACATTAAATATCATAAAATATTAAGAAATTTACAAATAATTTCGTAATTGAATTCAACGAACTAAATATTACACGAACTGCTTCTATTTATTCAAATATTCTCAAAAGCCCGGGAAACTACTGTACATACTAGCATGTACGTACAAGCGATATTAAATTCCAAGTCGACAAAAAGACAACCTGTGGCTTGCCTCATCCTGTTTTGTACTAAAGTTTAAGAGTGTCACTGCATTCACTTGAATAATTTTTGGCAGAAGTAGGGATTATGATAATTTTCTGTATAGGTGTCAAAGTTTATGCTCAGAACTTATAAGTAGAACACGGAACGACGAATTTATAATAGGATTTCTAAAAACTTTATAATATGTGTTGCTTGTATAATACTACAAAATGGTAACTTCATTTTTTATCTCAGGTATAGTATCAAAAGAAATCTAAGAAATCTAGAATATGGGAACATTGAATTTTTTTAGATCACAATTTGCGGAATAGTTCTTCAGTTATAAAAAAAAGAAAAAGAATCTGCTACGAAATATATGGCATATATAAATTGTAAAGACTTAACAAGGTAGGTTGGACAGGTTTAACAAGATATTGTTTAAAAACACTAACTCTAACAAAGCGAGAAGTTGAAATGGGTTTTTGCCTTGTTGCCAGAGCAAAGAAAATTTAAATATTTCAATCTCCCGGAGTGGGAATCGAACACACATCCTGTGGCGTTTATAATCAGAGGCTGTGTCTGTTCACGATGGTCCAAGTAAATGTTTAAAATACTTGTTATTTTATAGTGGAACTCCAATTTACTATAAAGCCGTTATTTTTAGAGAAATTTATAAGGTTTTTATGGTGACCTATTTTAAACTTAAATAAATTTAATTTATTCCCCTAGAGTCAATCGTAAACAGTATAAATACTGAATATTTTTCTCTTAGGGAAAAAGTATTTTGTATCCTTTTTTCTTTCCAATCAGTTCGGTTTCAGGTCAATAGCTACTTGAAAGATTTAATTTAAATAATTAATTCTCAGAATCGGCTTACAGTCGGAACGTCTCGATGATCTCCAATCCCAAGATTTTTATATTGTAATTTTTTTTCAAAAATTTAAATTAAAGATTTCACAAATGTAAATATAAGATTAATTAAATATTGTTAAAAATTTAAGCTACAAATACAAATACAAATATAAGAAAGCGTAGTGTTTAGCCAATCAATCAATCAATAAGCGATTTTTCGAACATAAGTTGGACATACATAACATAGCAACTTTTTATATTGTGCATACAGGGCAAAGCTAAAACAAACATATACAAATTATTGAACTTCGTCTTAGGATATGTTTCAATCTAAGACCATTATTTGCTCCTTATCTTAAATCTCTAGTTTCAGCTAAGCCGAATCTATTTATTAAATTTTGCCATTGTTTTCTAAGTAGATAGTGCTGTAACAATTAGTTGTATGCCATTAGCGATTAACTTCCTATCTTCCTTTTACGAGTTTAAAGAATAACTAAAAATCTTTTTCGAAAAGGAGATAGTTTTATATAATAACGACTATAAAAGCGACTTTATACATCCGGCTTTGGTGCACGTAAACTACTATTGAAAAATAACTACTTTGAAGTGGTTTATTTCGTAATTAAGGTAATTTGTTTACAATTAAGCAGAATATCTATCCAAATAAGCACGAAACATGTGGACTACCTTTGGTTTGACGTTTTTATTTAAAAATTAACTTTAACCACTTATTTTCTAAATCTGTCGAATAACATGTAGAAGTAAATGTTATTTAAAGATATATGTAAATTATAATTATAACATATATTTTAAAACATATTATATAGTTTATGATAAATGTTATTTATGCAATACAAATAGCGATTGTCATAGGAAATAACACAGAAAGTGATGTAAACTGTAATTTGTTATGTCACATTTTTGACATCATCCATATTGAATTATTTGGCAATGGATATTTGAATAGAATAATTGCTGAAATAATAGAGCTTAAAGAACACACTGTCAATAATATTAAAGAAACATTACGAAATATTTATATAGACCCAGAGAGCTTGTAAATAAATAGATTAGATTACACGACTAGGCGAAATAGGGGACCGTAGAACTTCACACTGACATCTCTGAAATCCTAGGGGGATTTTCCTTGCCAGAAGTAAAAACAAAAGAATATTCCACGGACGTCATAGATCATCTCATGACCTTTGATAATTGCACCGCAAGATGTTTTTTTTTCATTATTAATATATGTAACGCACAGAATATTATGATAGTATATATGTCAGCGGTAAGTCTTATTAATACATATACCGAGCTAAATATGCACTTGTTCATGTTGCTTCATTTTTTTATCTAAATTTCAATATATGACTTACACAACTGTAGCTTTGTTCCTATATTAGTTTGTATATTACAAAACAGTGCAGTTGCTTATTTAACAATTACTTGGTCTCTAGGTTAATTTTTCACTTAGGACTAAAGCAATGCTATAGAAAGCTGTAATTGTTCATAAGTAAGTATTATTATACATAATATATGTGACACTTACAAACTCAGCAGGATCAAGTCACATTTTTTTTCGCTGGGAAATGCTTTTAGACAAACTGTCCATGTGCAAGAGAAATATGTCCTACTAACGAATTGTACTATGGGACTGATCGAAACAATACAATACCTACTAAACCCTCCCATATCTCATAAAAGACGCTGCAGAATCGCTTATGCCGTTACGGAGCCTCCGTGGCTTTATGAAAGTAAAATATATCGATATGAAAATCAATAAAGTGACCAATTTTAAAAATTTAAACATGACTTTTTTAGACATCTTGAATTAGTTTAAGACATTATATACTTACTCTTGAAAATTCCCACCAAGGATTAGGATATTGTAGATTAAGTCAACTAACCTAATCTAGCGTCCTATTTGGTTAAGTTTAATTCTTTGTAATATTTTATTTAGCTCTTGCTTACTTAATAGCCTTTGCTAGCTTGAATTGGAAGACCACCCCAATTTTAACAAAAGTCAGGATTATGGTAATATCGAGAATCAGCCTGAAGAGTTCTCAGCGCAATTTACAATACAAAACATTGTTAGGGAGTTCCAGCTTTTGTATACATACGAGTATATGAGTAATATCGTGATATAAAGTTAGAAACTTTTGTATTGTAATGTACAACAATGGCACACTTGAATGTATATTTATATATTTCTACTAATATATTTATTGTTCATATCTGTTTGTTTGTAAAACTTTACGAGATTATAAAGTAAGGTTATTGTGGAAATTTCTACACCTGAAACGAAAGGAAGTTTGAATGTAAAAAGTTATGTAGGTTAAAATACTAAACACATTTCGAAATAATTTATTTTTTAAATTTATATAGATGTGTAGATATGCCCACTTTATTCTGTATAAAGCGGGGTAGGCCAAAGAGGTACGCAGGGACCGCAGCATTTGACCTTTCATTCTAGGCCACTAGAGATAAAACGTAAAGCTATATATGTATGGCTATAAACATATCTATGTACATACATGTAGTATGCTAATAATTTCAGAAGTTACAAATATTTGTCACAGAATGGTTGAAGATACTCTCTTAACGTGAAACTGAGGTCTTTTTATTATACATTCAATGTATATAAATCATTTTACACACACACACACACACACATATACACACACACACCACACACACACACACACACACACACACACACACACACACACACACACACACACATACACACACACCACACATACACAAATATACAAAGAGATGCGCACGAAAAATATTAATAATAATAATAATAGCACTTTATTGCACATAAAATAAAAGCAGAAGCCGGTATAAATAATTAACATAATACACAATATGTGCAATGGCGGCCTTATCACTGTAAGTGATCTCTTACAGGCAACCATTCAATATAATACATAATGTAAGAGACGGGACGGTGCAAAAAAAAGCGTTACTTTACTTTACTTACAAATATATGCAAAGACATAAAAAGATATAAATAGACATAACATACATATATACGTACATACATACATACGTACACATATATATACATACATATATATAAATATATACATACAAGATACATAAACATATACATAAATACATGCTAACCTAGTTAAGATAAGGAATACTGATTAAGGTAGTCCTTTTTAAGCTAACCCTAAAATATTCCTTTTGATCTCACCTGGCAACGCATTCCAGAGTTTCACTGATTTGATAGTGAAAGAGTCTCCAAAGCATTTGGTGCGGGAAAGAGGGATTTTTAGGAAATTATTGTAGTGGGAACGGAGGTGGGAGTGAAGGGAACTTGACCCCAAGAACTTAAATCTTTCTTTGAGGTACAATGGAGTGACAGAATGGTATAGGAGAGTGTAAAGAAGAGAACCATTCTCTTAATGTAGATTCCGCCGGCTGGTACTTCTTCAGACCAAAGATGAACCTAATTATGAAATTTTGCATCTGTTCAAGCTTATTTAGCAGTTCTTGAAATAAGTCTCAGTAGCACGAGTCAGCGTAAACGAGTATAGGCAGAAGAAATGTTTGAGCAATAAATATTTTAGTTTTTAATGGCAATTAGCTTTGCTATCTTCTTAGACACCCTATAGCACAAAAGATCTTACGGCTCAGATCAGAAATTTGAGGCGGCCTGGAGCATGTACTGTCCAAACTGATTCCCAAATTCATCACACTAGCACTTTGCTCTAAACAAATATTATCAAATAAGATTTGTGGAAGAGGTGAAGAAATAAAACAATTTAACCGGATTTATCGCGTATATTATCATTTTTTAGTGAAACCCGACGTTTCGAAGACTTTGCAGTAGTCCGTGGTCACGGGTAGACTGAGGTGGCATTCGTCTGTCATTTGATACAATTATTATATCAAACTACCGCCAACGGTTCCTGAGTTGCCTCGCGTACTGCCCTGGATTCCTGCAGAATGAGCTGACTGTATCCTGCCCTCTGGTGTGGTGTGTTTGGGATTTTAAAATTTTTATAAGTGGATCCCAAGTGGTAGAAAGCTTCCAACCGTCTTCTCTATTGAAATTAGGATGTTTTTTTATTTCAATAGCCTCGCGGATCATTCTAGGAATATATTTATTTTCCCTAGCGAGTATATGAGGTTTATCAAACCTGATGTAATGGTTAGGCTTGTTCATGGAGTGTTCACACACAGCTGACTTTAATACACGCCCATTCTTGATATCTGAGATGTGCTCTTTCACCCTAACACGGATGCTTCTCTTTGTCGGACTAATGTAGGATAAGCCACAGTCACAATCAAGCTTGTATACATCTACACACTGCAAGGGAATATTACATTTAACTGGTCTCAAGAATTGGCTCACTTTTTTGTTAGGCTTAAAAATAGTTTTAATTGAAGCTCTTCTTAAGATGTTGCCGATCCTGTCTGTAACTCCCTTTACATATGGTAGGAGTGCTGGCTGTCTCTCTACTGTGGGTGGCTGGGTGGTCTTCTTACAACGCTGGCGGGGCACTGGCAGCTTGTTCTGATGAAGGGCATCTTTCACCAGTCGAAGCTCCTCCCCTAGGTGTTCAGCGTCGCAGAGGTGGTGGGCTCTCTGAAACAAAGATTTGCCAACGGTAGATAACTGTGTAGGGTGATGGTGAGATTCACCATTGAGATATCTGTTAGTGTGAGTGGGTTTCCTATACACTGTGTGGCCTACTGTGCCATTGGGATTTTTTATAACTAAAACATCAAGGAAAGCCAAAGAATTATTTGCCTCTAATTCTATTGTAAATTTAATATTGTCATTAATAGAATTAAGATGGTTTAAGAATATATTAATGTTGTCCGTAGGTAAAATGGTAAAAGTATCATCTACGTACCGCTTATATATTCTAGGTAGACAAGGTGCAGTGTTAAGAGCTATCTCCTCAAAATCCTCCATGTATATGTCTGCTATTAATACAATAAATGACAGACGAATGCCACCTCAGTCTACCCGTGACCACGGACTACTGCAAAGTGTTCGATACTTCGGGTTTCACTAAAATATGATAATATACGCGATAAATCCTGTTAAATTGTTTTATTTAAAATGTATAAAAATCGCGAAAATCAAAGAACTTATTATGAGGTGAAGAAATTTTGAATAATTGTTTAGAGGTAATACTTATGGAAAAAATAAAAAAGTGTAAAAGTGCAATATGTTACATATATTGATGTCAATTTTTAAATTATATTCTTTTGTACAATAAAAAGGTATCGTATATCTTGTGTTGGAAGGGCGGAGTTTCCTGGCTCTGTATGCTTAGAAGGGGACTTCCACCATAACTTTTCATATGTCGAATTTGTTTTTGCTTATATTTTTTTTTTAATTATAAAGTTTTTTAATTTATTATATTTATTAGATATATGTACTTTATTAGTTCTGATGATAAGTACAGATAGAAATGCCCTCACATGTTAATATTGAAATTCTTGATGATAGTTTAACTTAAACGATCTAATATATAACTGAAGATATATTTTTTAAATCGTTTAAATTCATCTATATAAGCGTAAATAAATTATTTTATGAGCGTCTATAAACTGATGTCAACAATCACTTAATGATGAATCCAGAAATATTAAAACTACCTACGATATTAAGAGATTTGTTTTTGAAAGTTGAAGTTGATAAAAATTATACTTTAGCTTTCTAAAATTTATCATAATAATAAATAGAAATTGAATCCAAAACAAGTAAACTACAAAATTAGCACCAACGTCTCTATGCCTTTTGTGCACGTATATACATATAAAGGCAAAGACAAGTATCTCTACAATAGCACTATCCAATTTAGGTGCGTACCATTTGCGGGGTGGCATGCGGTTAGTTGAAATTATTGTGTCTTGTCACATTGAATTGTTTGCTTTGAACTAACACTTGCAATAGTTGCTAAGCGTTAACAACAATAGTTGGTGTAGCTTGAGGCTTTACGGTTATACCAGCTTCAACAGTTTCTAACTTTGGCTTCGAAGTGTTGTGAAAGAAAAACAATAGCTAATCAATTTATGGTTTAATATAACGCGCGTGATAAATTTGATGAATGACACAAATTTTGGCTATTGGAGAATAATATGAGTGAACGCGTGGCTTGTCAGAAGTACGTTTTGCACGAGGCGCGTTTTCAAGTCCCGCTGCGTTTAAATTTTTATGTTTTCTTTAAGAGTATATTACTCTTAAAGTTTAGAAACAGAACCTATAATGGTATAACTTAGTTAAACAAAATATTAGTATACTCATTCAGCAAAGTTTTAGTACACTTCATGAGCACAGAAAAAAACTATAATTGAAGTAATACAATAGTATATAAAGTGATGTATTTATTTATGACTTGTTCATTCCTAAATACAAAATAGCAATATTTATAAAATAGCTTATTTCAAACGCTATAATTCAAGTAGATTATTTCAACAAATTAGACCATTGACGGGTGTAATGTCAAATAACAGTAATAAAATAAAATTAAAAAAAAATATAACGTTTATTGTATTTACAGCTACGAGAGTATCATTTTGAAAAAGGTTTAATCATTTGCAAACACTTTTTACTTCTACAAAAGTAATTTGATTTTTCAAGATTCTACAAACTACTCCGAATAAAAATATTACAGATAAAATATCCTTTTATGCAATCGCTATGCAAAATAAATTACTTGAAACGACGTAATAAAGTAGAGGGTACAGTAGTTCTCAAGAAGACTACTGAAATAGAATGTTGAAAAAAGACAAGTAGCTTCTGATACTATTTATCGCAAAGAACGCTGAAAGAACTTTTTCTATTCTAGAAAAGATAAAAACAATCGTAAGTAATTTATACGAGTAAAAGCTATGTATATCCAGAGCGATGGAGCTTTGTTTATTTATGGCTGAGGCCATCCATTGTACGTGATTAGGGGAGTAAATGTTAGCACAATTAGGCACATTAAGAAACTTGTCTTAGACATAGTCTGGAGTGTGTGTGATAGCGATTAAAAAAGTTTTAAAAATACGAAGAACCAAAATATTAAGCAAGCAAGCGTTTCCTATGATATTATTTATTCAATTAGCAAGTTATATTTTCATATTTTCATTCACACCCCTTCGGTGTAAAGCAATAAAATCAGTAAA